>JANKYE010418822.1:0-12609 GCA_032467995.1 Erythroxylum dillonii
CAAGACAAACTCTCCAACTCTCACCTCAAAGGAGGAATTTAACTAGAGTCAAATTTGTACTACAAATCTTTGACTTAAGTTGGTGCACTAAACAAGGAGGTAGCAACCTCCTTATATAAATAAGAGCTTGGCCTCAATTGTTGTCTCTAACCAATATGGGACAACAAAGGAGCCAAACTCAACACAAGAGCAGTTTTGAGGGCTTCCACGGGTTTGGACTGTTTCAGTAAGCTTTCGATCTTACGAGATTTGTGTTCGAATCTGGTGATTATGGTCTCTGCATTGTCTGCTTCTACAAAATCCTATGCTCCGGCCGATTTCCTGGCATTTCATATCTTATATAGTACACATGTACTGCAATTGCCAGAATGACATTTATACATCTCTATATGCAAGTTTCTTTTGTTTTCTCTCGCAAATTAGTAACAGTACGTCACATTTGCTTATATCATCCTACGTGTTGCTCAGATACAAATCTTTTATTTACTAGAGAAAGCTTTCCATCGGCAATCCAAGGTGCAAGATAGAGAAAAAGAGGAAGGTCTTGAACTCATTCCATATTTCGGTGTAGTGCATTCCGTTACTTTTTGTTGAATCATAAAAGGAAAGAAATCCCAAAGAACTTGACTGATTGGTAATGTGATCCTTTTCACATGCAAGAACTCAAACAACTACTTATCGGATGCTTTACTTAAATTCTGCTAATGCTTTGGAGAATATTAAGTTGATGCAAGGAAAAAATCTGGCCCGCTTTAAATGTGATTCAGAAGTTTCATACATTTCAAGGTGCTAGCGTGGGTAACAGTGAAGAAATGTTGAAAAGTATTCTGATATGCTATTCTGATAGCGTGGGTAACAGGTATCCTGATAGCTATTCTGATATTCTTTGGAGCAAATGGTTGAATCCTCAATTCAAAGGGCTCCTCACACCCAGGCCCGACGAAGCAATTGGGAGGATGTAAATCAGGTACTCAGCGGCCCGTTAAGAGGGAGGTGAGCAACCCACAGGCCTACAAGGAGCCCATCCTCAAAGCCTACAAGGGGCTCAAGAATGTTGCTCTCACACTACAGACCGTGGGATTCGAACCTTGCACCTTGGAGCAAATCTACCCCTCCGGAACCAACTGAGCTACGCCCTGCGGGCACTCTGCATCTATTCTGTTTCACAACAAAAACGTCAATGTTTTAATTAAAACAAATGTCTCCTCTCAACTTCACACATGCTCCCCTAAGCCAAGCCAACTTCTTCTTTTGATTTTGCTTCCCGCTTAACTTCTTCGATCTTGCTTTCAACTTTGTAATTTGTCATTTTCTATACAAACGAAACAGAGACACTAAACAAAGCAGTGTTTCTTTCCATTTAGATGCGTTTGGTTACTGACTCTCAATTCTTTTATCGATCACATTGCTTATCACTACTGAAGCGAGTGATCTCTGTCTTCTCTCTTTGTTCTATTACAACCGCCCCTCTTCTTCACATCCCTTTTGCCCCGTTATCCAACACTTCTTTTATCAACAAAACACACACACAAAGACATTCTTTCTTTGGTAGTGAAAGTTACCTGGCTGCGATCACGAGTACAACTTGGTAATCCTTTAGTTTTTTTAGCTCTTTTGTAGTTCTTGAAATTGCACTCCTTTTTGTTAGCTGATTGGAAATTTTTTATTTTTGGGTGCAATTGTGAAATGGGTTGCTATAAATGTCTAGCTAGGTAAAAAATGGAAAAGGTAATGCTTCTGTTTCTACTTAGCTACATTTGGTTATGGAATCCAACTAAACTAGCATGCCTTTGGCTTCGTATATCTGATTATTTCAATTTTCTAAATGTCCCAGCTCGATCATTGGTTTCGGCCATACCTGTTTTATTTTATATAAATAGATATCATTATACAGCTTATATGATCGAATTCATAATTTTTTATTCTCTTTTTGAAAGTTTGATTCTTGATATTTATTGTTCAACAACTCACCCAAACGTGATATATGATAAAATCATGAGATTACTATGTTGCCGATATCAAAATACAATATACTAACCTTCAAGCTGGATACCGATTCGCTTGCAGATGATGATTCAATTTTAAAGTCATTGATAATAAGGTAATATTAATATAAAATACGATGAACATTTTGAGTGAAAAAAGTGATACTTATTATCCTAATTATGTTGTTCAATTGATACATGTTACGCAAGTAGATGTCAAACTCTTTGAAAGTTTTTGTGGAGAGGTTTGGAATAAAACAAACTTACCTACTTTAAAACATTGCTTGTGCTTGAACTTAGGGTGATATTATATTGAAAATTCTCCTTGCCATAGATTCAATGCATGAGGTTGCTTAGAGACTATAATCATTCAACTCGTATTGCATTCGTTGAATTCATAAATGGTAACCATCCCTTCTTACATACAGTTGCTATCATGTATACATATGTTATGTTCTTATTTTTCAGTATATCTTATATGATAGTCACTACGACTATGGTTTGTTGAGAAGAAGATATTTTTCTTGACTCGAATACTCTATGATCATTAGATTCTTACTGGTTTCATTTTGCTTTCTGCCAACTTTTGGGTCCATGCGCCTAAAATTCTGAAACAGAAGTGCCATATATACATTGGGAATGTTTGGTTTCAATCCAGATTAATAATATCTTTTCTTCCTAGTTTATCAGTTTCAAATGAAAGTCCTTGTTATTTGACCTCGTGCATCCTAAGATGTAGGGCCATTGAAGTTAAGAATTTGTTTCTTGTGAACTGTGTTATATTGAGTGTGACTCATGCTGTGGCACTTGCATAATATTGTGAGTTATCTATATCTTTTGGGAACTCGCGAATCATGTGTCACTTAATAGATTATGAGTATACCAGTAATTTTCAATTTCCTCATTTAAAGATATTCATGGTTCTGTAATTAACAATTGAGACCAAACTTTGAGGATAGCGTAAAAGAGATTGAGTTGTACATGGATCATGGAAAATGCTCAATTGGTGCAATAAATTGGGATAATGCAAACACTTCTTTTAATCATTCCTAAGCCATTATCCTACTGATGTTGCTGCTACCTATTTATTTCTCTTGCTTTTCTTTTCCATTTCGTTATCTGGTTCTCTTTCTCTTGTTGTTCCCTCTCTGTCGATTTGTTTTCTTCTTTGTTTCTTCATCCAATTTTCCCCTCTTTCGGACTTTCTCTTTTTTTGTACCTCTGAGAAAGATGCAGTAGATAAGCTGTTACGGGAAAAGGTGCTGACATGTTAATGTTTGTCTTGCAGTGGGCATGCATGATATGTTTTCTAATGGCTTTTTAATGTATAAAAGTCAAAAATCTTGCTGCAATAGTGGAAACCTCACAAAAAGTGGATGATTTACTTTGTGAATCATGAAAAAGCTTGTACTTAAGCTTCTTTCCAGGTCTCAATTAAGATCAGATATTTTCACTTTTCAATGTTAAACAATTTTGTCAGTCTAGCAGTTAGCAGCTCAGTATTTTCTATGGTGCAAGAAATATACTTGGGACAAAATTGAGAATTTTAGGGGATTTCACTTGGATATGTTAATGAGGCTTGAAATGAATACATGAAATAGTTCATCTAATTAAGAATGTTAACAGGTCATACGTCTCTATTTCATTTATGCCTTCTACAATTGTTGTAATTTCTCAAAATTATATACCTATACTTGGAAGTGAATTGGAGTTACAGATTCACAAAATATATAAAGGTGAAGCTGAAGATAAAAGAAAAAGGTTAGACATGTATGCTTTTTGTCATCGATTCCTAATAACATTCTTGCCTCCCCTGTCCTGTTTGCCTTATGTATACTTTTATGCTTTAGTTGAACGGTGAATATATCAGAGAAGTTGATCATCTTATTTCACATTGATCCTGATCTAGAATGTACCTCAATGCATAGTAATTTAACATCGGTGAATGTGATCCTGACTCTAGAATGTACCTTAATGCATAGTAATTTTTAAAAATTTTGTTAGGTTTAAACTTAAAAATATGAAATGTATTTTTCTGGTTATGCCTGCAGTCTTAATGTGGTAAGTATAGTGAAAGGTTTTGCGTATAATGCCAGTTCACAGCTATCAAGATAAAGTTGAATATGTCCATTTGGGTGAGAACTTAAAGAGATATTATAGAACTGGTCCATCTCTTAGCTTAGCCTAGATTGGGAATAGAGGCTGTTTATGCTTTGGAATGTTGATATTAGATAGTACATAATTCATTTTGATGCATCAACTAGTGTGTAATTAATATGGAAGCATCAAGTAAATGATAAAGTTATGATGTTAGTACAGGAATTGATTCATTGACTCATTAACTAATATGCAAACTAATATGGCAGCATCTAGTAAACCATAACTTATGATAAGGCCCAGAATCTGGATGGCTGGATATTTTATTCTCTGAATTTCTCCAATCACCCCTACCCTTATACCCTCTTTCTTGCTTACCTCATTTCTGCATGTTTCACATAATGAAAATAGTTGTTGATTGAAAAATATCCTACCTTTCATCCTTCACTTTTATGATGAAACAAACATGTTTATTGACTGTGTAGAGAGGTTATATGAACGCTTTAGTAAGATGTAAATGCTTAGAGTCATTGTTTATGTATGAGACTGCCAAATGCATTGAGCCATATGGACTTTCTATTTTAGTTTAATGCTTTTGTGCTTGTAACTGTTAGGAAATTTGTTTCACTTCCAAAGATAGCTTAATTGTTAGCTGATTTTGTAATATATTACTATGTTTGGTCGGGATATATAAAAGTTAATTTATTCTTCTATTCAACATTTGCAGGCTAAGAGTGCTATTACTGCTCTTAATTGTAGTGGCGTAATTTTGGGATCATTGCCAATAAGGTGGGGGTAGATCTTCTTTTTCAACTCACTTCTTACCCTCCAATTTCTTTCTATCTTCCCCTTTCCTAAAAATCTTTTCATTTAAATACAACACCTATAGGTATTCTGGGAAATCCTCCAATATGGCTTCCTATATACTTGTTGTCAAGTTTTATTACTGTATAATGTTTAGTACTTACATTTCTTTCTTTTCCAGAAATATTGAATTGCCAAATATTTGCCTGACAAAAAGAAGGTAAGAGTTTCAAAAATGATGACATCATCTTCATGATTGATTATCTTTTGTAGTAAATCATTACTGTTATTAGTATCAACATCCAGGCTGATACATTTCCTGTTTTGTGTATGTAAACAAATATTTAAGGCATGTGGCCACTTTTTTTCTTTCATCCATTTTACAGAGAAGAAGACTTTTAGTGCTCAAGAAAAGAACGCAAATTTGAGTAGCATTGAAATTGATGGGCGAAGAAAAGGGTAATTGCTTTATGAACATGGCATGGTTGCTTTGCAATGTCAGGTTATTGTTGACATATTTTTCTTCTGATCCTCATTTTGTTTCATAGGACAATACAAATTGTAGAGGCTTTACGCATTCAAATGGAAGTTCAGAAACAATTGCATGAACAGCTTGAGGTAGGACTATAGACTACTGAATTATTATTAAGAGGCCACTAATGCATATGTTCTGCTTGACTTTTTCATGTCAAGTTGGTTTGTCCGGATTTTGATTGTACTCTTCTGCATTGGCGGTATTGAGGTTTTGAATTCTCTTTACATATTCATGCTTATTAATATATGCTTCTGGAAAACTCATATGCACACGTGGCAGAAAATGGAGATATTGCCAGGAGAAGAAAATTGATGTGCCTCTTTTTGGAGGAAGTTTTGTTCTCTCCATCATTGTAACTTTGTGTGGTCTTGTATTTGCCATTTTCTATGTTGTGCATCGGCATGCATCATATCCATGGATTGGGCAAAATTGACTCTAAACAAAACTGAGAATTAGGCTATAGCTGCAACAATAACTCCCATATACCTAGAAGCAACGGTGCTGAGTTACAATGAGAGACCTGAAACTAGCATCATTATTGAGGTTTAGCTTATGAATCCAAAGATCTTTTGTGACAATTATACTTGTAGACTGTGATTTATTCTCAAAGTTGACTAGTGTTGATTTGTTTTCAAAAATATTACTTTCAAGATTGTAACTCATGAATACACATTTATATACAACCTACTTTCTTTTTGTCAATTCCACCATAAGTTTCTCACAGCTTCATTTAAATTATGGCTTTATCTACATTTTCACTTTTACTAGTATTTTTCCCTACAATGTCATCCCCGAAAAAAAAAGTTCGATGTTCCTTTTTTTTCCATACCATTATAAGAAATTCCATGACAATTTCAAGAATTAATCATTTCACATTTTGGCACAAACATTTTCTTTAACATATCGATTCATCATTTATAGACAATACATAATCAACAAAATATATTAAAATTACATAATAATAAGAGTATAAGAAAGAAATTGCCAATTGTTAGTAGGAAACAAAATATGCACCTTGTCAATAAAGATGTACAAATTAACCTAAACACTCTACTTTCAAATTCAACTCTAGAAATCTCAACTTGTGAAGCTAACATATCATACTTTAGGTATGTTATCAATCATGGTCCTGTATCGTTTGCTTATCAAAAATTAGGGAAAGATGTGTATGCTGTAAATATCTTGTCCTTTTCTTTTGAATTTAGAGCTTAACATTATGATTTTAGATATGCGTTTGTGTGTTTTTTGGATGTATACAAAATTAAGAATGTATGTCCCATGTTCATATTCTTTAGGACTTCTGATTTCCTAAAGATGGACATGGTGGTCATGAGCACAAGCAATACAAACGCAATTAAACTTACATGTTGGCTAGAGATCCACATAAATTTCATTGGCTGTTCTATTCTATGAAAATTTACAAAACTATATTTGTGTCTCATCTAGTTAGATATACTTAATCCACAAATTTCATGATTTGTATGTTCGATATAAATAAGGTTATCATAAGTGTAGCAAAAAATTAAAGACAAGAAACTGATCCAAGTTAGTTAATTTCTCTTTTTATTTAGTGTGACCCTTGTACAAGGTATTGTGTCCTAAAGCATCATGCTATGGTACTTGCATAATATTGTGCGTTATCTATAACTTCTGGGAACTCGCGAATCATGTGTCACTTAATAGATTATAGTATACCAGAAATTTTCAATTTCCTCACTTAAAGATATTAATGGTTCTGTAATTAACAATTGAGACCAAGCTTTGGGGATAGCATAAAAGAGGTTGAGTTGTACATGGATCATGGAAAATGCTCAATTGGTGCAATAAATTGGGATAATGCAAATCCTTCTTTTAATCATTCCTAAGCCATTATCCCTACTGATGTTGCTGCTACCTATTTATTTCTCTTGCTTTTCTTTTCCATTTCGTTATTTGGCTCTCTCTCTTATTGATCCCTCTCTGTCGATTTGTTTTCTTCATCTAATTTTCCCCTCCTTCGGACCTTCTCTCTTTTTGTACCTCTGAGCAAGATGTAGTAGATAAGTTGTTATGTGAAAAGGTGCTGACATGTTAATGTCTGTCCTGGAGTGGGCATTCATGGATATGTTTTCTAATGACTTTTTAATATATAAAAATCAAAAATCTTGTTGCAGTAATGGAAACCTCACAGAAAGTGGACGATTTACTTTGTGAATCATAAAAAAGCTTGTTTTCAGGTCTCAATTAAGATAAGGTATTTTCACTTTTCAATGTTAAACAAGTTTGTCAGTCTGGCGGTTAGTAGCTTAGTATTTTCTATGGTCCAAAAAATACACTTGGGACAATGGTCATAAGTCTCTATTTCGTTTATGCCTTCTGCAATTGTTGTAATTTCTCATAATTATGTACCTATACTTGGAAGTGAATTGGAGTTGATAGATTCATAAAATATATAAAGGTGAAGTTGAAAATAAAAGAAAAAGTTTAGACATGTATGTCATCGATTCCTGATAACATTCTTGCCTTCCCTGTCCTGTTTGTCTTATGTATACTTTTATGCTTTAGTTGAACGATGAATATATCAGAGAAGTTGATCATCTTATTTCACATTGGTCCTGATCTAGAATGTACCTCATTGCATAGTAATTTCACATCGGTGAATGTGATCCTGGCTCTAGAATGTACCTCAATGCATAGTAATTTTTAAAAATTATGTTAGGTTTAAACTTAAAAATATAAAATGTATTTTTTTCGTTATCTGTAGTCTTAATGTGATAAGTATAGCAAAAGGTTTTGCATATAATGCCGATTCACAGTTATCAAGATAAAGTTGAATATGTCCATTTGGGTGAGAACTTAAAAAGATATTATAGAGTGGGTCCATTTGGGTGAAGACTTTTGAGGATTTGGGGATCTGGGTTTTGGTTGATCGGAGACGGATAGCTCGGAGGAAAGAGTTGTTATCGTAATTATGGTCAGTGGACCCACCAAAGGTTTGATTTGGGTTCTGTCTAAAATTGCTCATTTTTTATCCCCACCTCCTAATTTTCTATGTTTGTTCTCCCTTGGAACTGAAGAGTTAACATACAGTGGCAATAAATTTCAATTCTAGAGAATTTTTGAACATGCATTGGTTAACTTTTTAATTTCTATAATATCTTTTTAAGTTCTCACCAAAATCAAACCTTTGGTGGGTCCACCGACCATGATTATGACAACAACTCTTTCCTCCGAGCTACCCGTCTCCAATCAACCAAAACCCAGATCCCTAAATTCTAAAAAATCTTCACCTAAATGGACCCGTTCTATAATATCTTTTTAAGTTCTCACCCAAATGGACATATTCAACTTTATCTTGATAACTGTGAATTGGCATTATATGCAAAACCTTTTGCTATACTTACCACATTAAGACTGCAGACACAACCAAAAAATACATTTCATATTTTAAAGTTTAAACCTAACATAATTTTTAAAAATTACTATGCATTGAGGTATATTCTAGACTCAGGATCACATTCACCAATGTGAAATTACTATGCATTGAGGTACATTCTAGATCAGGATCAATGTGAAACAAGATGATAAACATCTTTAACATATTCACCGTTCAACTAAAGCATAAAAGTATACATAAGGAAAATAGGACAGGGGAGGCAAGAATGTTATCAGGAATCGATGACAAAAGCATACATCTCTAAACTTTTTCTTTTATTTTCAGCTTCACCTTTATATATTTTATGAATTTGTAACTCCAATTCACTTCTAAGTATAGGTACACAATTTTGAGAAATTACAACAATTGCAAAAGGCATAAACGAAATAGAGACATATCACCTGCTAACATTCTTAATTAGATGAACTATTGCATGTATTCATTTCAAGCATCATTAACATATCCAAGTGAAATCTCCTAAAATTTTTAATATTGTCCCAAGTATATTTCCTGCATCATAGAAAATATTGAGCTACTAACAATTAGACTGATAAACTTGTTTAACATTGAAAAGTGAAAATATCTTATCTTAATTGAGACCTGGAAAGAAGCTTAAGTACAAGCTTTTTCATGATTCACAAAGTAAATCATCCACTTTTTGTGAGGTTTCCACTACTGCAGCAAGATTTTTGACTTTTATATATTAAAAAGCCATTAGAAAACATATCCATGCATGCCTACTCCAGGACAGCCATTAACATGTCAGCACCTTTTCATATAACAGCTTATCTACTGCATCTTGCTCAGAGGTACAAAAAGAGAGAAGGTCCAAAAGAGGAAAAACTGGATGAAGAAACAGAGAAGAAAACAAATCGACAGAGAGGGATCAACAAGAGAAAGAGAACTAGATAACGTAATGGAAAAGAAAATCAGGAGAAATAAATAGGTAGCAGCCACATCAGTAAGGATAATGGCTTAGGAATGATTAAAAGAAGTGTTTGCGTTATCTCAATTTATTGCAACAATTGAGCATTTTCCATGATCCATGGACAACTCAACCTCTTTTATGCTATCCTCAAAGTTTGGTCTCAATTGTTAATTACAGAACCATGAATATCTTTAAGTGAGGAAATTGAAAATTACTGGTATACTCATAATCTATTAAGTGACATATGATTCGCGAGTTCCCATAAGTTATAGATAGGATACAATATTATGCAAGTACCACAGGATGATGCTTTAGGATACAATACCTTATACAAGGGTCACACTTAATATAACACAGTTCACAAGAAACAAATTCCTAATTTCAATGGCCCTACATCTTAGGGTGCACAAGGTCAAATAACATGGACTTTCATTTGAAACTGATAAACTAGGAAGAAAAGATATTATTAATCTGGATTGAAACCAAACATTCCCAATGTATATATGGCACTTTTGTTTCAGAATTTTAGGCGCATGGACCCAAAAGTTGGTAGAAAGCAAAATGAAACTAGTAAGAATCTAATGATCATAGAGTATTAGAGTCCAAAAAAAATTCTTCTTCTCATCAAACCACAATCATAGTAACTATTATACAAGATATGCTGAAAAAGAAGAACATAACATATGTATATATGATAGTAACTATATGCAAGAAGGGATGGCTACCATTGTGAATTCAACGAATGCAGTACGAGTTGAATGATTATAGACTCCAAGCAACCTCAAGCGTTGAATCTATGGCAAGGAGAATTTTCAATATAATATTGCCCCAAGTTCAATCACAAGCAATGTTTTAAAGTAGGTAAGTTTGTTTTATTCCAAACCTCTCCACAAAATTAGGATCAAAAGTATCACTTTTTTCACTCAAAATGTTTATCTTATTTTATATTAATATTACCTTCTTATCATCATCATCGTCATAACCCCGAAATTTTCACATTGAAGCAGGGTTTGGGGGGTCCGATAGTACGCAGCCTTACCCCTACTTAGTAGAGAGATTGTTTCCAAATGGACCAATATGCAAATGTGACAAGATAATATTGAAAAAAAAGTGAAATAATAATAATAATAATAAAATACGATAATAATAAAGACACAATAAAATAATAATAAACTAATAAGAAACCGTACCTGTATTGATAGATTGGGCTTATTGAATCTTACGTAGTTACCTGAATGAAGACTGAAGCCTACCAAAAATGTAACTAAAAATGTAACTAGGTAGTTTCCTGCATCAACGACGATTCGGCGAAGTTATAATGGCAGATGTAATATAGCAATAAAGTTAGTTTAAAGTGATGGGCTGGGGAGCAAAGAAAGAGAAAGAAACTGAGCAAATCTTGGAAAAGGGATCTTGCAGCCAGTTACGTCGCGTCCCTGTCAGACGAGACCAACATCTCCTAATGTAGCATCGGAAGAAGTCCACCCCCAAACTCCCACCGTCGGTAGTAGTAGCAAGATGACTGACCCAAAGCCACGGTAAGCCCGTAGCAAACACAAGGAAACCCGCATCTCTTTTCCAAATACAAGTTCTCATATGAAAATCAATACCTTAAGCCAGTTCCCTAATATCACCTAGTTAACACTGATCGGATTCCTTCACCATCTCCAGTACCCAACCCAACCCAAAAAAGAAATCACAACGCTATTACCAAGATACGCTCAATACACTAACAAACCAAGGTACATACTTCACAAAACGTGTATATTATCATATTCACAACTACCCAGATGATGAAAGCGATGGAACTACTTAGAAATATAATGAAAATAGCCGTAGATCAAATGGGTAAGTAAAAAGGATCAATCTTTACCGTAATCGGAACAAATCTAGGTAAACCCCCAGCCCACAAACCTTTTTTCTTTGGTAACCCACTAGCAGACAAGTTCATTTGCAATTAGTACATTCGACAATAACTTTTAATTTCTAGTGCTCCAAGCTTAAAGGAAACACATTAAAAAAAAAACCCCACGAACAATTAAAGCAAGGTTATGTAAGAAGAGACCCACCAGATGCTTCAGTCTTGGACATGAAATATTACCATGAATGATATACTTATTTCCACAATAGCAACATAAATTAAAAAGAAGTAGCTCTGTTTTTGTTACCTCCGGTATTGAATGGGCATGTTACCGGCCTTTTAGATGGCTACCTTTTCGAAAGCCTCAATGGGCAATACGAAGTGGTTGTTAGGAGGGTTACAGTGGCCACCGCCGTCAGCCGGAAAACCATAGTTGGGAGCACAGAAATTGGTAACAGTGACAATAATAGAAGTGCCCGGAATGCACCAGCGCAAGTCGTCAACACACCGGACTTGGAAGTAAGCGCCGCAGATCTGACCACGCTCGAAGAGGGACTAGCTCAACCCGACCGTAGCCATCGCATACCCAGCTTTCACCAAGTCCCCATAACCGCATGCCCCTCCCACCGAGTCACGAGGATCGGAGGCTGTGTAGTAGGTAGCGCGTGCGGATCGCCACTTGGAGGAGAGCAAAGTAGCCACCGAAGAACATCTATGCCTTGAAATTACCGATTCAGTTTAATGTTCTATTTTTTTTACCTTCTTGTCAATGACTTTAAGGCCCTGTTTGGCAATCAGCTGATTGCATTAGCTGTTAGCTGATAGCTGATTACATTAGCTGTTTGTTATTTTATGTTTGGTAAAATTAGCTGTTTATATGTAAAATGACCTATGAAGACATGATTTAAAAAAAAATTATAAGGATATAAATATTAGCTAGAAAGGCAACATTCAAGGAGAGAAAGAAGGGTATAATGAAGAAGG
>JANKYE010419864.1:0-12601 GCA_032467995.1 Erythroxylum dillonii
TTATCACCTTCAAAGCTTAAGTTGGTGTTTCTTTGTGAACAAGGAGGAGAAAGCAAGTAGCATAGGAGAGGTTTCCTATATGGGTGAAGGTGATAACAATTCCAACTAAAAGAAGGAGAAAAAAATCAATGAGAAAGGAGGAAAAATGGAGGGTTTCGGTTGGAGGAGAAAGAACATAAGGATTTTGTCCCTTTTGATGAAAAGCATCGAGAATGAACTAAAAGGGGGCTTTTAATGAAATAAAACATGGCATGCTAGGCAAGTGACACATGTCACTTGCCACATGTTAATCCCTCATATTTTCATTTAATTTCCTTCTAATTTCTAGTCCACTTTTTCCCAAAAATTACAATGGCTAAAAATGAAAAGTTCCAAAATCATGTATCAACTTTTCCAGTGTCATTAGACAGTAATCTCCAATACCGTAAACCAAACAGTTCGGGTCCGAAAATTTTTTCCGAAAATTTCCAGAAAAATTCCTAAATTTCTCCAAAAATATAAAACACATAACAGTTGACTCCAAAGAATTTTTCAAGCACGAATCATATTTTTTCACAAAAAATTACATTTAGGCCCATATACTGGGAAATGTAATGAATGCATGTACAGTCAATTTCATGTGTCATTTCACTATTCCCATATCAGGTATGCATGAATATGGCAAAATAAGTCGTAAACTCTCTTAACTCTTTGCCAAGATTAGCATTCTACCCTTTTCATTGGGGGTGAGATGTTACAACGTTAGAGTTTTCTATCGAGGGTCATGTCCTTGGTAAATTCTAGTAGAGTTATATCATTCTTAGACACCTTCCTATAGTTCTTCGTAGGCCTTTTTTTAATCTCTTACAGTCTCTGAGTACAATCTTTTCACATCTTTTTACTAGAGCGTTAAGGTGTCTCTTTTTAATATGTCTAACCCACCTAAGTCTTGTCCCTCATAATTTTCCATTAATATCAACCACTTTTAGTTTGTCTCTTATCATTACATTCCTGATCTTATCTCTTCTATTAAGGTTGCACATCTAAAGGTACATCCTCATTTTTGTCACCATTAACTTATGACTATGCGGATGTTTAATGGGACAACACTTTGGCCTATTAAGCATGGCTAGCCTAATTGTTAAACGATAAAATTTATCTTTATGCTTAAGTAGTATCATCTTGTCATATAAAACTCATGATGCACTTCTCCATTTAAGCCATTATGAACTGATACGGTAAACTATGTTTTCATCAATCTCTGCATTGCTTTGGATAGTAAGTCCTATATACTTAAAAACACTCTTTATATAGTATAAATTCTAAATCATTCTTTACCTCCACATCGGAAGCCACTTTATGACCCCAAAAGTTACAGTCTAAGTACTCAGTCTTAATCTTGCTTAATTTAAAGCCCTTCAACTCTAACATTTCCCTCCAAAATTCTATCTTGACATTGACACCCTCTTTTGTTTCATCCAATAAAACAATTTCATCAACTAGCAATATATGCCAAGGTACATCCCCTTGGATATTCTTGATGAGCTCATCCATCAATATTGCAAACAAAAAGAGATTCAATAAGGAGTCTTAGTGTAGACCAATATCGATAGAAAAATGTTTTGTATCTTCTCCTATCATCCTTACTCTAGTTTTTACACCTTCATACATATCTCTAATGACCCGTATATAAGTCATAGGAACATCCTTAACTTTTAAACACCTCTACTTGATTTCCCTAAGTATCCTATCATACACCTTCTCTAAATCAATAAAAACCATGTATAGGTTATGTCGTCTTTTCCTATAATATTCCAGTATTCTTTTAAGGAGATGTAAAACTTCTATTATGGACCTGCCTAACATAATGTCAAATTGGCTCTTCAAGATAAGAGAATCATTTCTCACTCTCTTCTTAATCGTTTTCTCCCATAACTTCATTAAAATAATAAAAATATGAATTAGGAAAATAGTAAATTCAAAATAGAGAATTCAATAAAGTATAAATATAAAAACTATAAAAACTGAAATAGAATAACTTACTTTTATTTTATTCAAATTTTGTAAAGAGTTAAGACAAAAGAGACTTTATAAGGAGTAGGCAATTGAAGAAAGACTTTATGTAGGATTCTTCAAGCTTTGCCAATCATGGTAGGAGGATTTTAAGTGGAGGTTTTAGTAATCTAGAAAAGATTTAAGTTTTATAAAGCTTTAGTTATGTAGTATCTTGATTATAGTATCTTTTAGTTTTAGTAAACTTGAAGATTATTTTAGTTTGCAAGGTTAGAGGAAGTAAGGAAGGAAGAGGATGCTAGAATAATTCAAAGAGAGAGAGAGAGAGAGAGAGAGAGAGAGAGAGAGAGAGCAAAAGAAGAGAAAATGGTGAGAAAAAGTATGCCTTTCCTTCTACATCTAATGCCATTTTATAGGTATGCTCATGTTTATTTTAGTGGTTATATTACAAAGAATCTAACAGGCTTTAGCATCTTCTAGCAAGGTGTTGGGTCCCGATTCCAGAGCCCAACTCTTCAGAAAAACAAAACCGTCATCGACTCGTTTCCTTGCTCTAATATCACTCATATTGGATCCTGCTTGACTTCAGAATCCAATTCTTGCTCTAAATCAATGTAAACATACATATATAACGGAACTACTTAATTCTATCATTTAATTTCTTACAGTAACAGAGTTTGGAAACATTGTTTACAAATCAAAAGCCACACCATTGGCTTATTACAAAAATACAAAATAGAAAATGAAAAGTAGCAATCCCTTTAGGCCCTTGATCACTCGATCTTCTAACTATTACCTGAGGATGGGACAGAGAGGGGGTGAGCTTGACAGCTCGTGGGAACAGTTTATAACAAAAGAATAAGCAAAAACCATTTTCAAAACTCATTGTCATTTTATAAAATTCCACGGTTAAAACAACAAAAACTTATTTCTCCAAAACCTCCATTTTTCAAACATTTCACGAACAATTTCAAATCATGAGGATTTCATAAATTACTTCGTATTCAATTAAAAATGGAATTCAAACTCAAAATCCAAAGACCATCACGTTAACACTACATAAACAATTTAACCATCAATGAAAACACTCAATTTATGCACATACTTGACAAATTCAAAGATGCAATGCACAAATAATGGCTCGAGAGTTCCATAAACGATACGGTTTACACCTTGAACAAAACGAGTCTGATTTCTCAAGATCTCGTGGCCTCAAGCGGGCAGTCGGGAGAAGGCTATGGGTCAACGTGCACGTGACTAACAAAACAGGTTCTCTCTTGCCCAATCACAACAAATCTATACTCAAATAAATTTATCAAATGCTTTCATACTTTCAAGTTTTTCTATCTTTTCATTCATACAATATGCCATAACATGTTTTAATGGCATAACTAGAGCATAATTCGCAAATCACAATGTCACCAAATTCACATAGCAAATTTCAATCACACAAAGAATACAACAATTTTGCAATTTATCAAAATCATAAATCAAAGAAATTCCCATTCATTCAAGAAATGAAATCATCAATTTCTTAAATTATTCAAAACATTCGAATAATAATGAATTCCATAATTTTCAAACATTAACATAAACAATAATTCGAAAACATTTGCTTCTTGATTTTTCAAAATCACATAATTAGCTCATAAATCAAAATATAAACATATTACCCACCTCATTTCCTTGCTTTTAGACTTGACTTGCTCAAAAAGCTTCTTTTATTATTCCTCATGCCTCTCTTGATCCCTTCATTCTTCACCAAATGAAGGGATCCTTAGCTCAAATAGAAGCTCTTCTCTTCCTCTAACTTTTCTCTTCTTGAACAGCCCCAAAATCTCTCTTGAGGGTTAACAAAGTTGAAACCTAGCTTGTTTCTCTTCTTTCTTTCTTTCATTCTTTCTCATGTTTTCTCTCTCTTATCTCTTTTCTCATGCACACATTTTGTTTCTCTCGAATCTTCTCATTCCCGTAGTTCTTCTCCATAAATAAGAAGACAACACTTCTTTTTCCAATTATGCCATTAATGAGTCCATAAAGTCCATTTTATCCTTCCTTATAAGCTTATGTTCTTTTAAACTTAAGTGTCTTGCCAAAAATATCATTGAACCTTCATACATAACACTTCCTTCTACAAAATGTCCCCCTTTGTTTGAAGTTTCTAATGCCACCAAAATCATTTAATTTGGTTAAGTGATTCAAAATATATACGTCAAATATTTTTGGACTGCTCTTGTCCAAAACAGTATACTATGCACAACTTTCATATGAAATTTACACATCTTAAAGACTGAATTAGATCCCAATTTCTTCATAACAAGCATAGCTCCATATCTCTAGTTTACCACAAATCATAAATCATCCCATTTGGAGTTCTACAAATCAAGATATCATCAAAACACTGAAGTATGTTCAGTGGGATAACACCAGTTCAGATCCTTTAAGAGCACACTCACTGTACCCGTCCCACTCTTTTCACTCATTCTTTCTTACTTCATTTTAGAAAGCTTCGTTTTTTTGAAGGAGATGTAGAGAAAAGTCTTACGAGCCCAATGGTTTAAGAATCAAGTCATTCGGAGGTTTAGAGAAGAAGTTATGGTCAAAAAGCAACCATGTTCATGAACTCAATTATACTGAACCTGTTTCGGGGAAACAACCATAACATTCTGTAGAAATTTTGGATTGAGGTGTTATTTGAATGGTTCGAAAGATAATTTCAAGAGCTACAACTCTTATGAAGACCACAAAGGCCAATTCTTTCATCTGAGGGGTCAGAAACAAAAGCAAACGAATGACATCATTTTGAGAGGATGATGACGTCATCAGACAATACAAGGTTGGGACAATTGCTTTAACTTTCCCTACAGATATCGGATTAAGGATTTCTTTATATGGTTGGAAAGATAATTTCAAGAGCTACAACTCTTATGAAGACCTCAAAGGCCAACTACAATGTTTGAAGGGTAGAAAATGGATCAGAAGGTGACGATGAACAGTAACTGAGACGGTCAAACTGAGACGCAAAAAGTCAAACTGAGACAGAAGCAAAAGCAGACGGTCAAACTGAGACGCAAAAAGTCAAATTGAGACGGAAGCAAAAGCAGATGGTCAAACTGAGACTCAAAAAGTCAAACTGAGACGTAAAAAGTCAAACTGAGATGGAGTCTAAGGCTGAAGCGATCAAAAGGGCATAACTTTCAGCTCAGATATCCAAAATTTTCATATTATATACAGTTGGAAAGATGAAAGAAAGATCTACAACTTTCCAGAAGGCAACTTTGCCAAAATATATTTATAACAATCCCAATTTTGGCCCTAAAGTCCGAAGATGAATTTTCTATTCAACATACTACACCAATTTCTTAACTTCATGACAAATTTTGGGATTCTTAGAGACAGAATTTAATAGAGACAGAATTTAAATTCGATGTCTTCATACGAAATGTAGCCACATATCTCTATTTTAATCTAAATCAAGAATTATCCCGTTTGGACAACTAGAGAAGACGTTATGGCTAAAGTACTAAACTATACTCAGTGAACATTTTCCATATCAACTCTTTATTTCAAAATCTTTTCTTACACAACTCATACCAAGATCACTCTTTCTACTTCATTTCCTCCTCATTCTCAACTCCATTTCAAATCAACATTATCCATAATGAAAATCAGATCCATAAATAATCATGAACACGAATAACAGAACATACATACATGTACATATCCTTCATCAACTTGCTCCACATATTCAACTTCTTTTTTTTTCTTTTGCTTTCATATCATTTCTAACTTTCACCCTAATTTCTTTCTATTTCAAAATAATCTGTTATCCACCAAAACACCATAGCAAATTATGGATCTATCCACATTTCTCATTCCCTACTTTACTCTTGTCTATCATTTCTTAGTTCAAGAACTTTCATTCACGTGCTCTTAACTCGTGACTAACCACCAAAATTTCTCATTCAGTAGTTCTAACCTCTTTCGAAAAGTTCGGGGTCCAACACAAGGTATCTCTATAGACTTTAGCTTTTATAAGGTATCTTTATAGTCTTTAGCTTTTTACAGGACATTTTTGTAGGCTTTAACATCTTATAGGCTTTAGTAGGACATCTTTATAGGCTTTTAATATTTTATAAGGCATTTTTATAGGTTTTATCTTTTTCTAAAGTGTTATCCACTATGAATTTGACATTTTCTTATAACTCCTCGTACTAGTGTTACTTCAACTCTATTTCCTCATTATCTAAGGCTAAATTTACATCCTCGTCATTATTCTTTGCCATTGAAATGGATTAAGATTTTAACAATTGCTTTGTTATATCAAAATATTCTTCTTTGATTTTAGCTCTAGCTAAAAGCACTTTTACTTTTGAATTTTGTGGTAGAGATATGATGAGCTTATTAATCTTTTGATCAACCTGTTCAAAACTTTGTACAATCTATTCTTCCACAACGCATGATGAAGCTTTTTCTCTTTCGATAAATTTATCCATTATTTGACTTTGAATCTCCTTAACAAAATGGGAATATTTGGTTATTGATTTTGTTTGTATTCATACCTCAAGTTACCATCTAAGAGATGAAGAATTTTGACACAAATAATAAAGATGGACAAAATAAGTCTTCATAATATTTGTGATGATTCTTAGATTTAAAAATCAACACCCTTCATATATTTATTATAGAAGTATTTAGGGTAATAATCTATACCATTTCCACCAATTGATGAACTAAAAGAGAAATTTGAATGCAATTAAAATGTTGAAGAAAAATAGCCATAAGTGATGGTTTGAAGTGTTCATCAATAGAAAAGTATTAAACCAAGCTTGCTGATAATTATAATAACTATAATTAGGATAGTATAGAAGGTTGATTGAGAATCAAGCTTTAAATTTTTTTAGTTTTCTAAGGTTGTTGTCCCCATTCTATAAGAAGTATGACTTTATTTATTTTATAGGTGAAATAACTAGGAGTGGTTTTATTGGATTCCACGAAGTAGTGTATTTTTGCAAAATCGACTTCTTTAAAAATGTGCAAATAATAGCTTTGGAGTTTTGACAAATCCTAATGTTTTTGATGTCAACCTTTGGGAAAATTTGTTAATTACTTTAGAAGGTTTTGCAATATAAAACTATTTTCAAATTTTAAAATTGTTTGGAAGAAACCTTTTCAAAATAACAACTTTAAAAAGAGAGATTTTAAGATGATGTTATTTCTAAATTCTTTAAAAACTTTTTTAGTGATTGTTGGCTTTTCAAATTACCATTTAAAAGGGTTATTAGCTCATGTAAGATAACTTTATAGTTGCATTTTGAAAAACTATTTTTGTAGGATTTGTTTTTAGGGTTTTTATCAAGGGAGGCCCTTAAAACTATTGTTAGCTCTAGAGTTATTGAAAAGTGGTGGAGTGATTCAAGCATATTAATTTTAGAGGATGAAGATGAGAAGGCTTCACCTTGAGATTTAGGAAAGAATATAATAGTTTGCATTTCTTTTAGGACATCTCTCTAATATTTCACTAGTTGGGCAAATTGAGGCATTTTAGATTGATCTATGGAGGGGCTTTATTGAGGTTGTGGAGGAGGCCTTCTAAGGCTTCCATTGGTTTTTCCACCCAGGATCATTATTTAGATTGAAAAAACTATCAAGTCTAAGAAATCAGGAATATAGTTTGCTCCACTTTTAGTAAATCCAATATCAAAATAAAAAACACTTAAAAAAACTTACCATTTGACAAAAGTCTATTTTGATACAATATTTTTAATATCTTTTAGTAAAACTTCTTTTGCATATTTATATTCAATGCGTAAAATAAATTTTTTGTTTAATAAATTACTTTGAAATTTAGTAATGCATAATATTAGTCGTGATGGAACCTAAGAGGGGAGGTGAATTAGGTGTTTATAAATTTTTGACTAAAAGTTACCATTTTAATGTGATAATGGACATAAAATATAAAGGAAGAAAGTATATGAATTTTAACAATGCTCTTAACTAATAAAGTAAAAAAGTAAGGAAAGAAAGATGCAATTTATAAAGATTCGATAAATAAATCTTACCTATGTCCACTCCCAAGATTCTTCTTGAATTTTCACTATAATTTTTCTTCCAAGATGAAAAATAATCTTTGTACAATCTTTACTTAACAAAGAGAAACCTTTTTACAATCTTTCTCCAAAGTGAAGAGGAATCTTAATGTCAACCTCGATGGAAGCTTACAACTTAAAATGACTCACTTTATAATATCAAATGGGCTCACTCACTCAAAATGAGACAATGAATGCTCTAATAATTGAAAAACGCTTAGAAATGTGTGTAAAAGACACTCAAATGCTTCTTAATACTAAACCCAATGAATATATAAAGTACTGATCGATCGATTCAATATATTGGTCGACCAGTGTGTATTAAAAGTACATATTCACTAGTTGTTGAGACATTGTTCAACCACTAAAGTAATTTAGTTGATCAATATAGTATATTGGATGACCAATATGTCAATTAATGTTTCTACAAACTCTTAATATAATAAATTTAATAATTTTTAGCTTATTTTAATCATCCATAAACACATATGGGCCGACCAATCCCCCCAAAAAATGTGGTTTTAATAACTTCAAATTCTCAAACTCATATTTTTAATGTAATTATGATTTAAACACTTCCCAAAATATTTCCTAAAGAGTGTTTGAAAAATTAAAAGACTTTTCTCTTACAATTAAAAGTTCTAACACCTCTTGATGAATGAAAAGATCCATGCGATAAAGTGATATAAAATGTTTACGAATCGTTAGCCTTAAAGACTCCCAAACTAACAAAGTGAGATTACAACGATATTATAAAATATAAAAAAACCTAGAAGTGCTTTGATTTTTTTTATTCATGACTTGATCTTCAATTTGTAAGTTGCAAACTTCATCTCTTCTTTTATCAATTTCATAAAGTATCTTTTTAAGTTATGCATGATTTTAACTTGTTCTTATAAAGGTTCTTATCAAGATAACAAACTCATTAATAGGACTTATAATTTGAAATCATCAAAATATTAATTTAAACCTTTTTTTGGTTATTATCCCTTTTTTAAGATGTCAAAATATTTGTAATATTATAGAGCAATGATAAGATTAAGCACATAAGTAAATATCCATATCAAGATAATGAATAGCCCCCCTCCCCAATTCATGCATGAGACATACTTCAATATTAAAAAATAGAGATTTTTAACATCAAGTAAATGATATTCAATATCAAGTGAAAAATATTCATACATAAAAAGTTTCAAAAATATATATACAACAATTATACTCCCCCTAAACCTAGTATCACAAAATTACTCTCCCCCTTTTTGGAAACATAAAAAAGCTTAGTTAGTTAGAGGAGGAAAACGAGACTCAATCAAATGTTATAAGTCATCGAATTGGTACATCGTGATGTATCAGAAAAATTCAAGTTTATCAAGCAACATGGTAAGCTAATACTCAATGGCTACCAGAAGAGCATCAGGTGGAGACTCATAATGTGGTCATGAGGCATTAGCTTTATCGTTTGTAGGGAGATCAACAGTGTGGCATAAGAGAGGCTTATCAAAACTAAGGTCATATGGGGGAGTCATTTGTATTGGGAAAGGTTGTTGACGTTAGAGTTGTTGCCGCTGGTTTAATCAAGTTATTTGATCATCAACTAATCAGTAATTCATGCAATTAAAAGTGGTAGAATTAAAAAAGAAATCAAAATAAATATCATCGTCAACATTTCTAAATTTCCACCTTTAAAGTGAAGATATTAGTCGACCAGTGCTTAGAGGTCGACCAATACTATTGATCAAACTTATTGCAAACTCATTGAAAGATTTAATTTATGAAGATTTGCTTTACTGATTAACCACTAAGGAGTTCTGTTCTATGAATGACTATTATTGTTTAACCAATATATTCGACGAGTCTCTTAAAAACTCATTAGAAAGAAAGCATTCTCATATAGAGGAACATTGGTTAACCATAAAAGGATATTGATCAACCAATGCGATTACATAATCGACTAAACAAGCTAATAAATAACTAGTAAACTCACTAGAAAGTAATGATGCTAGATTTTTCAAGATATTGAGTTGACCAAAATAAGGTATTGGTCAACCAATATGTCCTAATAACTTCAAAATTAGCCCTAAAATATAAATTTATTAAACCACATAATAAATCATGAAAAAAAACAATCAAGGTAAGTAAAAACATCATCCTAATCATTTATCAAAATGTGTTTCCATCAATCATACCCAATTCTCTTCTAATTGTACAAAATCTATCCTCATTTATAGGTTTAGTAAAAATATTGGTTAGTTGATATTGTGTCTCTATGAATTCTAACTCGTTACCCCCATTTTCATATAATCTTTAGGAAAGTGATATTTAATTTCTATGCGTTTGGTTCCAGAGGTTTGAATGAAGTTCTTTGGGAGGCAAATAGCACTAGTATTATCATACTTAATAGGTATCTTTATAAGGTCTATCCATAGTCTCTAAGTTGTTATCTAAGCCACAAGGCAATAGAATTTTGTTTCTTACTAAACCATGAGACAAATGCATTTCCTAGGAATTGACAAGATGTACTATTTCTATCTAAAAGACTATTAAATAATGGACATCGAAATAACCAATTAAGTCAAAAAAATATGCATAGGATACTAAAGTCCTAATGAAACGATAACATATTAATATCTAAGAATGAGCTTAAAGACTAAGTGTTGACCCCTGTTCCCGAAGCCCAACCAAGGTGTTGGACCCCGTTCCCAGAGCCTAACTATTCGATCCGAAGTCAAAAAGCGTAAGCGGGTTTCCTTGTAGGGTTATTTCAATAAACCCTCACTTCCTTTCCAACAATCTTTTTGAATTCATCTCCAAAAGCTATCTTTTTTATGGAAAGGTAGAAAAACGTGTTAGGAATCCAATGCTTCAAGAATCACTTAATTTGGAGATCAGATGAAGAAGTTATAGCTAAAAGAATTCAACATGTTTATGTCCTTACTCATATTATATATGTCCTGGCGCAATTACCATAAATTTTACTACAGATGTCTGATTGATTTGGTTTTTAGACGGTTAGAAAGAGGACTTCGAAATCTAAAACTTTCAAGAGAGTTCAAAGCGAGATTCTGCCTCTAAAGGGGTCAAAATCACGATTTACTGTAGTTGTCCTGCGAATATCCGTTTAACGGACATCCATGTCCGTTTAATGGACATAAACTGGCTTGGAAGCCATTTTTCACCTGAGAAGGTCCGTTAAACGGACATCGGGGTTTCCCAAACCCCTCCAAAGCCTCTTCAATGCTTCCTACACCCAATCTAACATCATATTCACTCATAATCTCCCCAAATTCGTCCCTTTTAGTATAATAACACTCCTCAAACATTCAATTACCACTTTGAATGCATTAAACTCCCAAATCTCAACTCAAATAACTCATAGCATACACAAACTCTCATCATTCACCATAGTTGTCATGTTCATACCTCCTATGCAACATCTGTTGGGTACTGTTTTCAGAACCCAACCCTTAACAAAATACCATCATAATTGAGTGTGGTTCATTGCAATCTCTTCTTGCTCTGATACCAAATGTGTTGGGCCCCGTTTACCATAAACCGTGTGCGTATTATTGCTCGTCATACAAACGTGAGCGTAATCCAAATAAATCATAAAGCTTAAAGTCTCATACCATTTCTATGTCCTTTTCCATAACACATCTCACTCATATATATGTATGTAACAACAATTCACAACCAAAATAATCATATCAAATTGATAACTCCCTCATGTATACCTAATTTCAACTCAGCCTCATCCATATACAAATTCATATTTCCACTCATCATCATCTATACATAATTCATAATTCATTAACATCAAAACAATAGAGTTTTACAACTCTTATGGCATTCCAAGCCACAATACAACAATAACCCAAAATCTAAAAAAAAATACAAAAGTTACATGAACTAATACTCCATGAAAAGTGACGAATCCTTGTATTTTACAAAAATAACTTAAATTCCAAGATATGTAGATTCTGTAGTAATATCCTTATACTCTTGATCACTTGATCTCTTCCTCATTACCTGAATAGGGAAAAGAGAGTGGGGGTGAGCTATAAAGCTCGTGGGTAACAGGTTTATAACGGAGAAACAAGCAAAAACCCTTTATAAAACTCATTTTCGTTGAACCTTTCCATAACCATAGTAATTCAGCATTTAAAAATCATAAAACGCTTATTTCATGCAATTCTCACATTTTCAAAAATTTACAATAGTACAAATCATGTATGCATCCATCGTGCCAAACATATCATGAGCACATAAGCATATCAGAATGGTTTGGGTAAGTCCAGATTCATGACTCACTACACATTCCCATATAATGGTTCTGTGTAGTCGTAAATTCTTGAGGGAGCTCCATGCCATTAGCGGGCAAGCGGGAGAAGCCTATACTTTGGTCAACATACACGTGACAGTTCTTAAGGGACTACCACAAACCTGAAATGAATCACAAATTAGTAACGATAAACAATATACAAGAAGGGGGGTTGAATTGTATTATCTTTTTCAAAAAAAAA
>JANKYE010420075.1:0-12598 GCA_032467995.1 Erythroxylum dillonii
ACGCCACCCTCGCGGGACACGGACTCGGATATCATCAACGATATCGGGTTCGGGTCACTCGGGAGTGGGGTGTTACACAACGTTTGAAGGATGTCCCAACCTTTGATGCCAAGTAAGAGTACTAACATCAACTACATTATTTATGCAGCTAACATTTGTTCTACTGGGTACTGAATTGAGAAAATTGCAGTATCTAAGGATGGCTTTGGGTGTGCATGAGCTGGCATCAAGAATATATAGGTTTCCCTTCACCTTGCCCACTCCAAGGACTCTATTAGTCTTCAGGTCCTGAAAAAAGCAAAACTTTGGATAAAAACTACAACACAAAAAGTTCCTCTCTGCTAGTTTCCTAACTGACAGTAGGTTATGTTTGAAATCTGGGATGTATAAAACATTTTCCAGCTTGATGTTGTTATGGATAATTACATCACCGCAAGAACTAACTTGTTTGATAGTTCCATCAGGTAAATGGACAAGGATTTTTCAGGTCAAGGTTTTCTGTGAAGTGAAGGAATGTTAAATGCATATATATGATTAGTTGCACCAGTGTCCACAATCCATTCATCTTTAAATTTACCATTTGTAAGTGTCATAACAGAGTTACCTGCAAAATCTTCAATCTGTGCAAAATAAACTTGCTCCGCTGGTGCCATTTGTTTCCCCTTCAAGATTCTGGCGATTTATAATTGAAGCATTTCCGTGATTGCTGGTGGGCACTGCATAGCTCAAACTTTCGCATTGTCACTGGAGTTTTCCTCAAAAGAAGTATTGACCATATTAACTCTTCCCTTTGCAACAACTGGTCTGTCCTTCTTTAATTTTTTATACCAATTTGGATATCCATGGAGCTTGAAGCACGTATCTTTGGTATGTCCTCCACCTTTACAGTATTCACAGTTTCTATCATCCTTCTTCTACAATTCCTTTTTCTTATAAGAATTAATCTTGTTTGCTTTAGCTCCAGAACGTGTTCCTTTAATCATTAAGGCACTTGTATCAGTATTTTCTGTAAAATCCATCTATACATTCTTCCGCTTTTCTACTCTCAGTATCATTGAATAGGCTTTGTTAACCGAAGGCATAGGTTCTAGGACCAAGATTTGGTTCCTAACATTGTCATAACTTTCATTTAAACCCATAAGAAATTGAATGAGTTTGGTCTGGGACGTAATCTCCAGAAAACTTCCAGCAGCATTGCAAGTACAATTTCTCATCGCTCCACATGAACATTGAGGAATGGGATGAAGAACATTCAACTCTTCCCATAATTTTTTCATCTTACTGTAATACATGGCAACAGAGGAATTACCTTGCTCCATGGAAGAGATCTGCCTCTGTATTTGGTAGATTTGAGGGCCATTACTTTCACCAAATTGCTCTTTTAGTTTTTACCAAAGTTTTCTAACTGAAGTATAATAGATAATAGTTTCGGCTATGTCTTTCTACATTGAACAGATTATCCATGAGCTGACCATTTCATCCACTCTTCTCCATTTCGAGCGAGTGGGTTCATCCATTGGTTCCACCAAGCTTCCATTAATAAATCCCAGTTTATTCTTGGCTGCTAGAGCTCTTTTCATAGATCCGTTCCATGTTAGAAAATTGCTATCATTGAGTAAGACAATTACAAGAGCCATTCCTGGGTTATCGGATCCTTGCAAGGATAAGGGATCGTCGGAGTTTTGAATAGCATTTGTATTTCTGTATATGGGATCGACAACTTCATCGATGTTGGCCATGACGAAGAGTATGGTAAATTTATGAGTTTAAAAAAAAAATGGTAAGGTTCACAAATTCAAGATGTTGGCTCTGATACCATGAACAAATACAAAGAAGAATGTCAGAGTTAATACTCTGCCATTGATACTGTAATGACGAAGAGGAAATGCAATAGCAGAAAAAATTTCTCTTCATGTTATTCACGTGAATAGTGGCTCCTTTTGTATAACTGTACAGGAAATAAAATGAAAAAAATAATTACAAAATATTTACAGCTCATCAAAGAAAGTTCTAGAATTTGTATATAAAACAGAGTATAACCAGCGTGACATCTCTGCGTGAGTAAGGGTGAAAATCGCTGATATGAAAACTTCTATATTTCAACAGGATGTTAACTTTTGAGTATGAATTTCATAATTTTTTCTTTTATGATGATCTATAGCTCGTCAGATTAGGAGGCTATTAGTTTATTTGTCTAATTTACTTGCTTTTTCATAACTTTTTATTACCATTGGTCGGGATTTCATTTGGTTCAGAGTTACTCTATCTACAGTACTTCTGTCATGAAAGACCAAAAGTGCCCTCTTAAAGTACTTGAAATGTTTAATTCTATTAAAGATGAAGATGGATTTGCACACATGTTTATTACTTATAAATGCATGGTTGACAAGCTTGGATTCATGGGCAGTTTGAGACTTAGAGTTTATGCTTACAAAAAGGATGACTGTTGATAGAACTTTAATGGAGACAGTAACTATTGAAGCAATGACAAGTTATAGAAAGAAAGAAAACTTTAAGAAGTTACTATCGTGTTTGAAAGAATTGACTTCTATAAATCATTTGTATGATCTTGTAATGTCGTTACGAATATATTGGTCAGGTATGACTACTTCAATCAAGCCAATAAACTTTATTTGAGAATGAAAGATAAAGGCGCTACTCGTAGTATTTACACTTCTACGGTTAAGATGAAGTCATTTTGTAAGTAAAAACAACCTCGTCTGGCCTTGAAGCTCCTTAATAATATGCTTTGTCAGGGGCGTGAGTATAATGCAATTGCACATTGTACAGTAATTAGTGGGTCCTTTGAAGATAATCGTCAACTTTGGGAATATGAATTGTTTATAAGATGCTCATGTCGGGGATTTTTACCTCTCATTTATGCATTTACCAAGCTTACATGTACACTAGGCAAGAAGGGGTGTATCCTAGAAGGTTCGATAGTACGCAACTTTATCTCTACCTATCTATATAAAATGGTTAATGTAGGCTTAGAGCTTGATAGTTTACTTATATACTATTTTCTATGGGTATTGCAAAATGGGTATGATACATAATGCTAAGGAAAATTCTTAATGGTGCAATTTTTAAAGCTTTGTTTTTGATAAATATATTTATTGCTCCCTTATAAATGGTTTATGCTATGGGAGGAATAATCTGTGTAAACATATTATTGATAAAGATGCAAAAGAAGATAATAGTTCATCAAATTAGTTAGTCGTTAATTGATACATATAGATTAATGTGTATATATATTATAAATGTTTTGCAAAGTCCATAAAATAATATTATCTACTAATATTTATTTAACATTAAGCTTGGTATATATTTTTCAAATTATTCTATGAGATAAATATTTAATTATTTTTAGTGACCATAAATGCTTTGGACAATAAGTTAAATGCTTATGTGAAAATAAATAAAAATGATGGAGTATAAATGATGAAATAGATTTAATCTCATTTAATGGTTGAAAACGTGAAGAAGGGAAAATTGAACAACTACTAACTTTTCTAAATTTAGTTGAAAGAATATTAAGGTAGCTCTTTAAACAAAATTCAATAAATAGTATAATGACTAATAAGATATTATTTTGTTATGTTAATTGAAATTCTCTTTTTTGTTTTGACTATATTTTGGTGCTTAAATAGGAAACTTAATATTTGTTTTATTTTAGGAGGTGACATCTGGAGATCAGGTTGGACTATTATTGGACAAAATCACAAATTTTGAAAAAAAGTAAACAAATTATTACAGTGGATAAGACGAGATCATACCTAATGTCAAATTCACTTTAAGAGCTAGAATTCAATTAGGAAACTTATTTCTAACCTTATTATGTAAGGATTTGGGCTTATTTTAGATAGCGATCTTTGCAAGATAGATGTAAGCTAGGTTTTGAGGAGGAAAAGAAGGAAAAAAGGGGGAAAGAAGGAAAAAATTATCTAGCACTTTCACATCATTCATTTTTCATTTCTTTATAATTTTCTCTGAATAAATTATCATTTCTTATATTTTTGGTGTTGGAACTAAAGACATGTGCCGCAAAATCCAAATATTCTAGCTCAAGGGGATTCAAAACTCTAGTTAATATGTTTCAAACTAATTGCTTGAAGTGTGAAAAATATTACTTTTAGAGCATTAATTAATGTTATACT
Source organism: Erythroxylum dillonii (assembly GCA_032467995.1). Taxonomy (NCBI): domain Eukaryota; kingdom Viridiplantae; phylum Streptophyta; class Magnoliopsida; order Malpighiales; family Erythroxylaceae; genus Erythroxylum; species Erythroxylum dillonii. The sequence goes on from JANKYE010420075.1 coordinate 4,158, forward strand.
TAGATAAGATCTTTACCTTGAATTGGAGTTAAGTACTCTTAAATTTTATTTAGTTGATTTTTTATTCCTTGTTAATTTTAGTTAATTAGTTTATTAATCATAAACTCCCATTTTGTTTCGTTAATTGAAATTAAGAAATTAATTTTTAGTTCTCTTAGACTTGTCCTAGTTCACGACTACTATAAAAGTTTAAGAATCAAAATTAATTTTGAGGGATTTGAAAACCTAATTAAATTTTAACGTCATTGCTGAGGAACCATTTTAGTTACTTAGTTTCTTTGCATTATTTTATACTTTACTGTTAATCTCTTGTCTTGTATAACTCAATTTTCTCAAATAATTGAATTGCAATATAATCTAGAAATTGGGAAGACCATGCATTTTTTAAGAAAAGAGACTAAGTAAGGAATCCATCATTCACCTTTATAAGTAAAAGTTGAGATGGATTTAACAATTGGTGAAGATTCTAATTTCCAAAAAGTTAAAGAAAAGATGACAAATCCTAACACTAGAACATTGAGAGAGTTAGTGGCACCAAATTTGAATCAACAACTTTTACACATACGATTTTCAAATCTTGAGGTAGAATTTAAATTGAAATTTGGCTTGATTCACTTACTCCCTATTTTTTGTGGTCATGTAGGTGAAGATCCTTATAAAACTTAAAAAGAATTTCATCTTGTTTTCTCTATAATGAAGCTGCAAGGAGTGACTGAGGAATAAATTAATATTAGAGTCTTTCCATTCTCATTGAAAGATAAGGCAAAGGGTTGACTATATTATCTTCCCTCTAGCTCAGTGACACTATAAAATGAGATGAACAGTTATTTTTGGAGAAGTTCTTTCTATGCCACCAAATAATTTTCTACGCAAGAATCAATGTGAAAATAATTATTTATATGATTTTGAGACCTTTACTAATTGTTGGAGCAAAAAACTAACTATTATAACTACTAATTCTAGCTCACTAGTCAACTAATATGCATTTTGTGCATAAAATTTACTGGTCATTTCTTATCGGTTGACTAATATGTCAATAAATATTGTTATAAACTTTTAGTTCATCAAATTTTACAACTTTAACATATATTGGTTTACTTGTAACCTATATTAATGTACGAATCCCTTCAAAAACAAGATTTTAATAAATTAAAATAATCAAACATAATCTATCTAATGTAATTATAACTTAAACACTTCTAAAAATATTCCTCAAAGAATGTTTTAAGGTTTAAGAGCTTTTCTTTGAAACTAAAAATTTTAATTTCTCTTAATGATTGAAAAGACTTATGCAATAAAGTAAGATAAAATGTTTATACATGGTGAGTCTTTAAGATTATCACAGTGACAAAATGAGATTACAATTAATACTATAAGATATGGAATAACCTTGATATGCCTTGATCTTCTTTTGTTTTTGACTTAATCTCCATTTTGAAGCCTACAAACTTAAAAGTTTTATTTATCATCTTTATGAACTATCTTCTTGAGTTACTACTATATCAAGTTCTAATATTGCTTCTCATGAAAATAATAAACTTATTTATAATTATTATATTTTGTTATCATCAAAACATCAATTAAAACCTCACTTATTTTAATAATCTCTATAACATAATGCAAAAGCGGAAAATAGGATTAAGTTTGATAAAGTTTCTTCCTTTAATGAAAAGAAGATCAAGTTATAAGTTCCCCTTCTAAGGAAAAAAAAATCCTAGAAAGAAATAATGAAACAAGGACATATTCTAACATTATAGAAAAACATCTTGGGTATAATTAGTGAACTGTTAAAAAGATAGAATGATTTGCTTAAGAAAAAATGATGTTAATGAAGTTGAACTTTCATTAAATAATCAAGATATTAATACAATGAAAGAAGATGTGTGAAGGTTTATATGATTCTCCACTTTATAGGGAGATTTTTAAGGACATACTAAATGCAAGGAACTTAAATTGAATTCTTTCTCGTTAATTGTATTTTAATGTTATCGAGTTTTAAATTGTTATTATTGTAGGCACTTTCATATTAGAACTATTCTATGATTTGACCATCTTGAATAAATATTTGATATAAACTTTTTATATTTATATTATATGTTTTGTTGTTTAAGGATAACTTTAACATTTATATTTTATGTCTTTGTTAGTTATTAAATATTATTATTATAGATACATAGCCTCTTAATTAGATTTAAATCATATTTAGACGATGAAACAATCAGGATAGTTTTAATTTGTTTAATTGTGGAAGAGTATAAAGATTTTGATTTAAAGAACCATTCATGTAAAAATTTTGTTTGATTAAGTCATAATTGAATATTGAAACTAACAAATGGGAATCTTACAAGGATTTGTGAGAACTTAAGAATGAATAAAATAATCTTTTTAAGCTTATGTAATATGTTAAAATGTTTAAGAAGCTTAAATTTAACTAATCATTTAATTGTGAAAGAACATATTGTAATTTTCTTGATGAAGATAAGAATAGTAAGACATCAAAAAGTTAATGCAAAATGCTTTTAACATTCGACTTAGATAAATTCAAAGTATTTTAGAAAACTTTTTTATGTAATTAATCATTTTACCAAAAGAGTCATTCTCTACCATCATTTATGAATACACCTCTTAAGATTTAAGATATTTCAACATCCTTTTTATATTTTTAAGTATATTTATATACTTTATTACTATTTTATTATTCTTTTATATTTAATTAATCATTTTAATCGTACAATTATATTTTGTGGGACTATAAAGGAGCAATAGATGACACACATATTGATGCATACAGTGAAACCATATGGGGCAAAAAATTAATTCAATACAATTTTTTTTTATATTTCTTATTTGACATATGCTTGCATTTACGTAAATGATTGGAAGTGAAAGTACTGCAAATGACTCTCAAGTTTTTTTAGAAATGTTAACAAATCTAATGAACCAAGTTCCTATGCCTTAATAAGGTATTACTTTATTCTTAACAAATATAGTAAAAGCAATTACTATTTATTATTTTTTGTTAATATTATGTTCTTTATATTTTTAAATAAATTCTATTGAGCTTACTCAAGCTACACTAATATGCATGTAATTCTTTCATCATATCAAAGCTAAAGAAATTATTTATGAGATTACAGAGAAAGATCTCAAGGTTCACAAGAATTATTTAACCGCAAATATTATTTATTGTGGAATACTAATGAAAGATGTGTTAATTTTCATTTAAAGAAAGATTTCTTATGCTTTTTAACATGTCAACCACTTGTCCTTCCATTGCCAATACTCCTCTATCATATGGAAAAAAAATTCAACAACTATGTAACCTCTTCTCTCTGTAGTTAAATTATCTAAAGCTCATTGATTAGATTAGTCAAAGAAATAATATACACAAAGGTGACTTTTTAACATACAAAATTTTGTTTGGAAAAGCATTTTATCTCATTTGGAAGGAGAGGAACCACATAAATTTTCAAGGAAAAGAGCTCAATAACAACTACATCTTTCAAGATCTAGTACGCTCAATTAAGGAATAGCTCATTATTCACAACATTTTCCTCGTTTAATGAAATCAACGGGCCAAGTCCTTGTTGACAAGGCCTCTAGTTGACAAAACAACGTTGTTTTGAAATTTTTTTAAAAGATAATAATTTAAGTTAGACCTAATAGGCCTACTTCAAGCCTGAGTTACCCCTGGCTTAGTCTGACCTGAGCCTTGGATGACTCGCCCTGATTGATATCCCTAAATATATGCAATGGATTAGTACCATTTGAGCTATATAAATTGTAAATGATCTTGATGTAAAACTAACTCAACTATACATAATTTAACTTAAATTTAGGCCTAGCTGATTAGTTTCAAGAGTTATTTAATTGTAAGGTTAAGGAGAAACATTAAGCCTGGCATTTGGGAATAACTGGTTTTCTCCTCCTAATGAAGCAGGTTGTTATCTTAGCTTTAAAGTATGGTTCTTAAGCTATTTGTTACTTAATTAATTGTATATCTAAGCTTGTATACTGTTAGGACAAGTCATATATCTTCGGTTGGAGTTCATATATTAATCCTTTATTATTTAAAAACAAAAATATATTATTATTACTTGTTGAGTGATACATAATTTTATTAGAATGAATGGATAAATCAGTAATAACAATCACAACAACATCTTAGTAGAAATCTCACTGAGATGTAGGGTTTAGATAAGTTCAAAATTATGCAGGCTTACTCCTAAGTAATTGAGAGATTGTTTCCAATAAACTCACAAGAAAAAAAATTGAAACAATTTGAAGAAAACAAAAGTCAACAATATAAACAAATCACTGCATAAAAATAACAATAAAATATAATAAAATAACGAGTAAAAGGAAAATAATGTAAATATAAATATAAATATATAAATAAACATACAAGAAAGAGCACAAATAAATAAATAAAACAAACAAACAATTGACAAAAATCTTACTAAAATGACTAAAGGGGCAAGTATTACAAACTCAAGTATTTAGGCTAAATATAAGACATAAAAATCAAAAGAAAAAGTTCAAAAAACCTATGAAAAGAGAAGGACATCTTTACGTAAAATCTTTTACTTTTATCCTAATTCATCACAGAAATAAATTATTTTATAGTTCTAATAAAAAGAAAGAGCAAATTACAGAAAAAGTAAATAAAGATGCAAATTCTCAAACAGAATATAATATAACTATATTACAATTTCATATTATGTCTCAAAATTGAGCTAAAATTACTATACAAATCTACATTGATCATAATAATGGAAGCTCTAATTAATTGATATTTCTTTTTGTAACTGGTGCTCATATTATACTTTAAAGCATTGTAGTATGATGAATATCTTTAATCATTTAATTAGAATGAGTTGGTGTAATTTTTATATTCTATATTGAATTTTAATTCTGTAAAATTCTTTAATTATACAAAATATTCATACTTTTTAATGATTATAAGAATTAATTAATTTCAGAAATATTTAACAAGAAGTAAAACCGGTGGCCTCTTAGTTATCTAGCAACTTTGCAAACACTCTTAAGAGATTTATAACTTTAATTTGTTTTCTTAAAATCATGTTAATAATCTATTAAATTAATAATACATCATTAATTTTTTTATATTTTCCTTTGATAATAGCCATAGCATATTTGGATGGGTACTCCTTATTGCTTTTTATTTCATTTAATATTTCTCAAAGAATAATTTAACTATGTTGTATTATTGTACACGTGTATAATATAATATTAAATATTAACTATAAACACTAGAAAGTCCCTCGCATTTTGATTTAACAATAAATAAATGTACATAACAGTTACGGTGTGTATGGTTACTGTCCTCGTGAGTGGGGACAGTTGACAAAACAAAGTAATCTTGTCTCCCTTGGCTGTTTGGTTGATGTCTCCAGTTTTATGTCCTCTGTCTCTAGTGGACAGGGACAAAGATTTTTGTTCCTTCGTAAAACGAAAGACAAAAATTCTTTGTCCCTGTCCCTAGAACAAAGAAAGACGCAACCTTCAAATTACCCCTACTCTATTATTTGCTCCTTGTTTCGGTCTCTCGCACACCGTCCTTCGCCTCAAAGCACTCCTCTCTCACACTCTGGGCTTCTCCATTGACACTTCTCTGTCGCACACTGGGCAACTGTCTTACACGCTGGGACTCTTCTTCCTAAACTAAGTTTTTGTTATTTGCTGGAAAAATGTCGTTGCCTCCGAACACCTCCATTTCTCTGGTTGCACAAAATTTGGTGCACCTGGTTTTGTTCTTTTCTTTTTCTACTCTGGAGTCGAAAAGGCTCTTTTTCTTAGCTCAGCTCTACTCTGCTCAGTCCTCTTTTTCCAGTCTCGCCAACTTGTAGACCCAAACCCTAGCTATCACGATGAATTGTTCAAGTAACCTATTCTCTTTCTCTTGTCTTTTTTAGGTTTTTCATTTATGAAGTTGTCTCAATTTTGTAACTTTTTTTCTCGACAGTCTCCGGTGAGGTGTCGGAAGAGCCTGTGGTCTCCAAGAAGTTCGAGCTTTTGTTTGAAAAGCGTTTCATCGAAAGACACATATCAGTTTGTTCTCTTTCTTGTTCTGCCGATCTATAACTTTTGAAATTTCAATTTCTTCTGTTTGTTCGCTAGTATAGCTAAGACAATATTTTTCAACATATGGTTTGGCCTAAGCACCTTGTTCTAGCAAAGTTCTAAGCCTTGGCGGATGTTAATGTGGAAGGGATTATTTTTCCCAAAATCGTTTCTTTGCACACCCAAAAACAGATACATTTTCTTTTAATTTTTTGTACTTGAATGATGATCTTTTTTAATTTTAAGTAAAGATTTTTCTTTTTCAAGTTTAGGGTTTTGGAAAGGTTTTGTGTACTAAGAATAATTTAGAAACAAAGACACTTCTTTAGGTTTTGGAAAAAGGTAAAGGAGGAAAATTGAGTTGAGATTGTTGAATCATTTATTTCGTTTAACTTTAGCGTCACTTTGTATCTTTTTTCCTTATCAACTTGGAGAATTTCTACTGAGCTATTGTGATGAAGTGTAGCATGTAGAAAGACTTAGTTAAAGTTGAAGGTGTTAGATATTAGGCTTTACTACATGTAGCAAGTTGGTGGGTTTCTTATGAAAATGCTAAGTGCATTGTTTTGGTTTGTGATTAGTTTGGTTTAACGTCAATTCAAAAGAACAAGTATTCTAAACATCCTTTTACTTGTCAATCTAGTTGTTGAGCCTATTTCCTGAAGCCAAAATTGATTAGGCATTGCTTTTTCTCTCATATCATTTCCATAATCTCAATATGCATTTCAACTTTTATATCTGTAACTCTTTTTCCCTGAAGAAATTTTTCACTGGCATAGGATTATGGAAAATGCCCAATCACTGGTGAGCCACTTACGATGGATGACATTATTCCAGTCAAAACAGGGCAGGTTCACTGATGGTCATTACAAAATGTGACTGACCTGCTCAATGTAAAATGGTTGTTTTTATTATGTAGACATTGTATGATATTCATCTACATCTGTGCATAAACAATGTGTTGATAAATATCTAATATTCTAGTTGAGGTGCATGTTTTTGCCAGCTACACTGCAATGTTGGTTGTGATGTTCCTTGACTAAAGCCTTCCCTTAAGATTCATTGCCCCTTTAGTTAGGTTGGGTACTTAAGATACTTTTTACTGTTGAAATCAGATTTACGATATAACAGACCCAAGACAAAACATCTTTTTGTTAATAGTCAAATTTGTCCAGCTTCAGATTCTTTTTGGGGTGATCAGTTGCTTTAATTAGTCATTTCAAAACATACTAAATATTGTAGCAATTGATATTGTTGACACTATAAATGGGTATGTTGTATACATTGTGTTATCCTGCTCTGGTCATCAGTTAATTTGTTTTTATAATTGTAAGAATGGGATGGACTGATGCTATCTAATTTTGTATTAGAGCAACAATTGCATACTGCAAGGAAAGAGCTTAGTCATACACTATATCAATTATGAGGAATTTTACTTTTTTAGGCCCCTGCATCCATATTTTATATCAATTATTTACTCCTCCTATGTACCATTTCAATCAGTGTTTTATAGCTTTGAGCATGTAGATCATGCATGTTTTAGAGCAACGTAAATGTTTGGAGCCTTTTAGATGATGACATATGACTTAATGTATAATTTGTTAATGTGCATGGATATGAAACAGAGATTGTTATGTTGAATGATGTATGTTTGTACAATTGTCTATTACTTATGAATGGTTGGTTTACAAACTTTTTAATGTTTGTCATTATTCTGCGTTTATGAATGATGAAAATATGATTCATTTTCAGTTACCTAAATATGGGCAGATACAACTTTTATGTGGTCTTTGTTAGATGTCAAGTTAGTATTTTTACAAATTAGGATGATGTCAAATTGGCTACTGAGGGGTTTCCTAATTCTCGATTCAAGAGGTGTCGGACATTGGATGAAGCATAAAGTGCTTTTGTCATGGACCCATATATGTCGGCTCGTTGCATTGAAGACATCGCTCCTACCAGCAATGAACCATCCTCCATGCCGACTCCATTCGCACTTCCAACAAATGAACAAGTCAATGAGGTTGCAACTTTGCAGACAAACATGACATGGAGTTAAGCATTTTTACTCATAGCAATTAGAGTCATTTTGGGAATTATTGTTAAGGACATTATTAATAAATTATAGGGCCTTAATGTAGGTTGAACCAATTATGTAATTAGTTCCATGAACGCTTAGCTGTTTTTTTTTCAATGTATGTTGAACCTATTATGTAATTAAATATATGAATGTTTATATGTTGTATTTGAATGTTTGTTGAACCTATTATGTAATTAATTCAATGAATACTTATATGTTTTATTTGAATGTATGTCGAACCTATTGTTACTAATTTTGTATTGATTATCATTAATAT
>JANKYE010420282.1:0-12593 GCA_032467995.1 Erythroxylum dillonii
ATTGATGTAAACAGTAAAATAGTAAAGTATACAGTACAACTATATAATATACCAATATGGACTATTTTGCAATTTTTTAAAATTTTAGGGACTATTTCATAAATTTAAAAAATTTCACGAAACGGTACCCGGTACCGGTACAGTTTCGTTCCAGAGCTCAATCCGATACCAAGTCCAGTACGGTATTCATAACATTGACTGGCACGCATAAAAAATTAATGGCCGGAAAAGCACTATCAGGCACTACTATTAAAGAAATAATATTGCTAAGAAAGCAGGAAAGGCAAGAATAGGAAAACGGAATACATAAATACGAACGCAATACATAAATACAGAAATAAATACCACTATTACTAACCCTGCAAAAAACAATCCGAAAAAAGAAATACAAAAATAGTAGTGAAATCCAAAACCAAAGACGATCACACGGAATGTTAGGTAAAACTAATACTAATAAGAAGAAAAAAAAGACACTTAAAATAATAATAATAATAATATTTAAAAAAATGGACAAAGGAAACGTCAGTAATGCTAAGGGTAAGAGCCGTGCTTTCTTTACTTTTACTTGGGATAAGACGCAAGGTTCCTTTATAATTAAACCAATTTTAAAAATTTCTTTTAATTTTTAAAATTATCAAAAATTTTCTTTTGATTTTTATTTTTTTAAAATCTTCTATTATATTTCTGTTAGAAATTAATAGCAAGATACTAGTAACATGAATAAGAGATGTAGATGTAATTATATATTATTAACGTGGCAACTTAATTTAACTCTTAAATTTGACTTGATCTGATTAAACTTGATTCAAATTAATAATGCAAGATAATTATAATAAGTTATTAAATTTTCGATTTAATTTAATTGTTTCATATTGAAATTAAAAGCTTGTTTGAGTTGAATATCAATAACATTTAATTGATCATTGTGTGTTTTGATATTTTTTTAATATAAGTACAAGAGAAGAAATGTTATGAAAATTTGAAAATATAAAATTTCAAAATTTTTAGTATTTTAAAAATAATTAAACTACAAAAAAGCTTAAATCTTTTACCTTTTGACAAATTATATGTAATTAAGAATGTTGATGAATACGAGATCAGATTACATGTTCCTATTATTATGTGTTTTTTTCATTTAATAAAAATCTATTAAATTTTTATTCTGTGTTATTGAGTTGAATATCAATAACATTTAATTGATCGTTGTGTGTTTTGATACTTTTTTTTAATATAGGTACGAGAAAAGAAATATTATGAAAAATTAAAAATATAAAATTTCAAAATTTTTAGTATTTTTAAAATAATTAAACTACAAAAAAACTTACATCTTTTACCCTTCGACAAATTATATGTAATTAAGAACGTCGATAAATATGAGATCAGATCATATATTCCTATTATTCTGTGTCTTATTCATTGAAAAAAAATTCATTCATTCAATAAATGATGCTCATCAAAATTGGACAGATGGAATGACTCGGAAAAGAGGGAACAGAGAATATTATTATTGTAAAAATTGACTACTAGTTAGAAATTTTTATAAATTATTCTCAAATAATGATTAAAACTTTCATATTTAAAGGAGAAAAGCAAGATGAGCTTAAATATTGTAAAAGTACAAAGAGTTTAGATCCTCTAAGTTTTCTTCTTTTGTGTACTTACCCTGTTCATTAGATCCAAACTATTTATTTATGTAGAGCCCGAACAAATAAATAGTTTAAATATAATAACATAGGATAGGTATACAAAAATAGTTACAAGATTTCAGGGCTTTCTCCTCAGGTGTCGGCAGCTTCCTCCAAAGTTCAAAGCATGAGCTTTTGATTGGAAAGTAGAGATTTAGATCCGAAGTCATTAATAAAGAAATAACGAACCCATACATCAGAGGAAGGAAAGTAAAGAACCGTTGCACATTTACTTTTTTAAGTTCACATTGGATTCCACATGGCCACGTAATTTAAGGCTGCTCGTGACTCTTAAAGCTGGACTCATCTTTATTCTTTATCACATTAATTTGTTATTTAGAACATAATTTTGGAGTTATAGAAAAACCTTTTACGTGGGTATGAGATTTACCTCAATTAAATCAAGCACTAATTAACCTGTGAGATATGTAGGATAAACTGATCATAAAAGAATAATTTTCTGTTTTTATATAAAATTTAAATTTAGAATAATTATTTTATCATTTATTTGAAGGTTAAATATAATATAATTAAATTTTAAAGTGATTGAAAATTTTAACTTTCAATAAGTTATTTTTATAAGTATATTTCAGGCGGGTTTTAATAATTAATTTCAAACAAAACAAAAGATACATCACTATATTAATTAATGAAAAAATCCTTCCTAAATTATATTCTTAAAAATAAAATTTATTAACTCAAATACAATATTAAGATATTTAGTTTAGATATATATAAAGTTTAAGCATTTTTTTCATAACAACATTAATATTTGGTCTCATATTAATAATTATTATATTTTCTAAATTTATGTACTGAGATTTATAAAATTTAAATAAAACTATTATAATATTTAATGGTGTTATTATCTCTTATTTCTAAAAGATAAATTGTCACTATCAAAAAAAAAAAATTGACTGACCATATCAAACGAAAATTCCTATAATATTTGCATGGTATTGAAAATTTGTATCAAATGAAAATTATGATATTAATTTTAAAAAGAAGAATACAAGGAAAATTCATTGTATATTAATTGAACGGGTTATATGAAAGTAATAGAATCAATATTTATTATCATTGTTAATATAAAATAATGGACTTAATTGGTTTTCTTTTTTTTTTTTAATCCCGGAAAAGAGAAGTAAGGCGGTCTCCTCGTATTGCATGTTACCAAGGAGTGAATAGATATTCCTAGGATATCGTTTCCTCTGTTAGTGTCGTGTTAATCTTAACAGTTTGGAAATTGAAACCCCAAAATCGGAGAGTGTTTCTCGTCTTTGCAATCCAAATCGAAAGATGGGTTTCGCCTCTTTCCTTGGTAGACTGCTCTTCGCTTCCCTATTCATCTTCTCCGCTTGGCAGATGTAATCTCTTCCTCTCTCCTTCTCTCTCACTATTTCTAATCGATGTTCTTCTAGATCCACTCATACCCCTTTTTTGCTTGCATCTTTCTTTTTGTTTGAATTGCAATTTTTGTGAATTGTACTGCTTGCTCAATGGTCGCTGAATAGCAGTTGCTTGTGTGGTCATGGCCCAGTTCATCCGTTGATTGCATTATTAGGAGATAATTGAGACTTTTGCTTAATTATTAGCCGACACCCAAAGAAATAAGAAATTTATATAAACAAAGACCTTGTGTAGGTCTGAATCTGATTCTGTCTCTAGATGTAACCTGATTCCTAAGAATCTCATGAAGATTTGGGAGAAATATAGGCCATGGAGCTGAACAGCTTCTACTGGTTACTGATTATTGTTTTTCAGTTTACGTTTTGTGATAGTGTTCTAGCTAACATTGACGCTCTTTCTATTCTAAGAGCTGAATAATCCGATTAGATTGCCTACATGGATTTGCTGTCTTACTTGGACATTCAAGGTTTTAAATTGTGGACTGCAGGGTATACTGCAATTGCAGATTGCACACATTCTGTATCGCAATTGCAGTATTGCGACCGCAATTGTGGTTGCAGAATGTAATTTAAAACTGTGCTTGGAATATTTGAATGCTTCTGAGTTACTGTTATCTCGGAATTACAGGTACAATGATTTTGGTCAGGATGGTGGGCCGGCTGCCAAAGAGTTGATGGCCAAGCTTGCAGTTGCCAAGAAACATTTGTCCTCAAATTTGGTTGAAAAAATACCTGATATTGATGTAATGCCATATTTCCTCTGATTGTTACCCTAATAAATCGTCAAGAGTTATTGTAAATTCCTGTCATTCTTTTGTCATGTACATTTTGCTGATTGGGATGTACTTTGTCAGCCGACGCTCCTCGTTACGACGATCATTTTTCAAAAGGGTCTCGGAGGCCTTCTGTTTATATTTGGCTCCCTATCTGGTGCCTATCTATTGGTTGGTGTCCCCTTCCCTTTGATATTTCAGTCAAGCCATTGTGAATGTTCACATGACAATCTATTACTGATCATTAACCAAAAGTAATGCCTTCTATCTTTGTTTTATATTTTAGCTTCTCAATTTGTTGGTTACCTCTCCAATCCTGTATGACTTCTACAACTATGGTCGAGATGGTCATGAGTACTCCACGCTCTTAAATGAATTCTTGCAGGTTTGTTTAAATTGACGTCTTTAAGAATTGCTTTTCCTTTATTATACATTTATACATGGCGTCCGTTTGATATTAAAATTGATGATATTTTTGCAGAACGTTGCACTTTTTGGAGCATTGCTTTACTTCATAGGGATGAGGAACTCGATTCCAAGGAGACATAAGAAGAAGGCTTCCAAAGCAAAAGCAAAAGCAAATTAATTTTGGCCAAAGCAACTTCTTGCGGGCTCTCGAATGCTCTGTAGTTGTGAACTTATCTTTTTATGATACCAACTTAGTAGTTTTTTTTTTTGGTGTTAGGATTGCCAAAGTTAGACGGATTTGATATATGGGTTGAGAGAGATGGTCACTTCAAAGTTCAAACAGGCTCAGCATACTTGTTAGATTTTGTGTAAAGGATTTGGCATTTGAGCTTAGTGTCTTAATGAATTATTCCAATCTTGCGGTTTCTTCAACTACTAGAGTACAAATTTTGGTGTAGTATTTGATGATATATTGCCTTGCCTTGCCTTTTTGATTGTTTATGGGCAAAGATCAACTTTGTTTAAGGTCCATCCACTCATCTGCTTTCGGCAAACTCTTAAACTCTGTAAATGAATATGTATTTTTAGGCGATTTCAGTTGCAAATTAAATACGAGGAGAAAAATCTAATTGGTAGCCAACTAGTTGTGTAGACTTGTACCAATTTGAGACCATCATTGGAACAACGTACTTTTATTTTATTAAATAATAAAAATGTGTTGTTTAATTATAAAATATGTTCTCTTTAACTATAAAAGATTAAGATGATGTTAATATATTCAATCTCTAAGCCTAATTTGATTGCTAATTAATTGGATTGATACCCTAATTGAGACTGTCATGGGTAGCAATATCCTTTTATTTTATTAAATTAGAAATGTGTTATTTAATTATCAAAGACGTTCTTGTTTTACTTAAAAAAGAAAATTAAAAAACTAAATTAATTAAATTAAAATTGAAGTTATAAAAAATCAAGATGTTAAGAACATGTTCAAGCGATTTAATATTCCAAACTACAGCTTTCGCACTTCGAATAACTTAATACCAAATAAAGTTTTAAAAAAAGAATAATAGTTAAGAAAGAGAGAGTAAGTGAGGTTATAATTGTCCAATTAAGACCCAACAACCAACTATCATTCTAAATTACTCCCAAGACGTGGCTTTTAAAGTTTGAAAAACTCTCTCATAGTCAAAAAAGAGACAGGGAAGAGAGAGACTCAGACAGAGAGATAAAGAGCGAGACGGGGAGACATTACTTGAGGTCAAGACATCAAGAAATCAAACCGAAGAAAAAAAATGGGGTTCTTCTCTTTCCATGGCAGAGTCCTCTTCGCTTCTCTGTTCATTCTCTCCGCTTGGCAGATGTAATACTCTCCCTTTCTATAGATCTGTTGCTTTTCTTTTAGATCCACTCCTACCCTTCTTCGCATCTTCCTTATCAGTGGTTTATGTGCTTAGCTCTGCCATCTTTTTTCCTACTGTTGCATTCCTTGGTTTTAGTTATTGTTGGTATTTTAACCAAGTATGTTTAAAGATCTTGTTTTTGGACAGAGACTGAACATCACTTGGTGGGTAATCTAGTAATGATTGAACTGGTCGTGTTGAACTTATTGAAGTTGCATACTTCTTTTGGTTTTCATTTTCAGTTTAAACAGAGTATTGGTTCTGGGGTCGTTAGATAGTTCATATATCTTCTAGTTAACCGCTTTATTGTAAGAGAAGTTACGATCTGCTTTTCCTGTTCAAATTTTCCACCCTCTCTTGGTCTTGTTATCTGCAGTTTGTGCAAATCATCTAAAGTTAAGAAAGGTCATTATGTTACTAGATTGAAGGTTTTGTTCTTAGACATGTGTGCGAGTGTATGCAATGTTTGTATGTAAATCCAGATGCCTGACGTGTTGAAGGCAGAAGAGGAAATGTTTATAACCGAGAGAGGTAAAGGTTTGCTAGTCCTTTTTCAAAATAGGAAAGAAACAGGAAATTATACTTCATGGGCATGTTCAAATTATTAGTCAATCCAAATGCCAAGCTTTGGGAACATGCTAGTCTGGCTTAAGAGAAAACCATGAGGCGAAAAACTAAATTTAGAGATGATAGAATGCTTATTTTCGTTGCTAGCTAAGTACATGGAGCAATGAGGTTCTGTTATTTGCCCTTTTAGTTGTATCGTCATTTGGGTAAACTTTACTGTTTAGGTGCCAAAAGCTTCCAGTTGTTAAACTGGATCTGTATTAAAGTGGAGAAACAGTTATTTGGATCTCTGCAAAATTTTGATAGCTAATGTCTGTTGTTGGATTATTACCTGATTCGCACTCCATTATGGAAGCCATTGTGCAGGTCGAATCTTAGTCTAGCTTAGAATTGATTGTAATAGTGTCTCATGAAGAGAAATGACAATTTGGAAGATTGACCTAGAAATATAAGTCCTTGAGTGTAGTAGTTTCTTATGGTTATTCTTATTTATTACATTTCTTTTTTTTGGTTTTTCTTTTATTTGCGAGGCACTTTCAATGATTTTTGCAGCTTAATATCACACATTGATGCTCTATTCTGTGAGCTAATGCTCCACAAATCTTATACACTGTGTACTTGGTTATTTCTTGTGCTTCTGAAATAGTGTGGCTTGTCATGCCAGGTATAATGATTTTGGTCATGATGGTGGGCCTGCTGCCAAGGAGTTGATGGCCAAACTTGCGATTGCAAAAAAACATATATCATCGAATTTTGATGTGGAAATACCCGAAATTGACGTAATAGATTCTTAACCTCCAATTATAACTCTAATAATCCTTTAGATCTTAGTTCTTTTCCCTTCATCATTGTTTATTGATATACTTTTACTGATTTGGAGGAACTTTGTACAGCCTAGGCACCTCGTTTCGACCGTCATTGTTCTAAAGGGTCTTGGAGGCCTTCTTTTCATATTTGGGAGCCTTTTTGGTGCCTATATACTGGTTAGGACTTCCTTTGCTTTGATAGTTTATTAGATTGAACATTTGTTTCTCACTTAAACAAAGTCTTTACGTTTCATTTTGCTTTAGCTTCTTCATTTGGCGGTTACCTCTCCACTCTTGTATGACTTCTATAACTACAGCCGTAGTCGACCCGAGTATTCCACACTCTTAAATGAATTCATGAAGGTTGGGTTTTAAATTTGTTGTCTTAAAGATTGTTTTACCTTCATGATTCTTCCTTTACTGAACTTTATGACATGTTTGCAGAATGTTGCACTTTTTGGTGCGTTACTCTACTTCATAGGGATGAAGAACTTGATTCCAAGGAGACAAATCAAGAAGAAGGCTCCCAAAGCGAAAGCAAGTTAAGAAGCTGCATCAGGAATGGGATTATTCTGGCAGTTGTTAAAGAATATCGGGTGGAGAATCGGCTGCAGACTTATTTGGTCTTGGAGTGTTCTGCAGTCTATTTTTGACACCCAACTTAGCAGTTCTTTTTGTTTTGGGGGTTGTTGAGTTGACACTATTTTAGTTGAGAAGTGTTGTTTAAAGCCCAAACAGACTCGAGTCACTCGACATACGTTTTAAATTTTGTCTTAAAAAGAATCCAGATTTGAGCTACGGTCTTTTATTTAGATTTTTTTCTTGAAAATATTTTATTTTAATTTTGATAAATATAATTATAATTTAATAATATAAAATTAAAGAATTATTTTATACGTTTAAAAAATTGTCTAAAATTTCGACATTGAATGTATGTGCATAGTTTTTTCTCTTTATATGGAAAGATACAAAAATATGGTATGTCTTATTATTAATTTGATTAATAATTTTTTATGATTTAAAATTCAAAAGAAATTTTTTATTAGTTTTTTTATGAGAATTTTACAAAACTAACAAGTAACATAATTGGAAACATATTAACTATTAATTCTATTAAGAATTTGAGAAAAAATAAAAGAAGGAAATATGATTTTTAACCCCGAATGAGAGAAATGGAGGGAGGACGTCGTTCAGGCAACTGTGAGAGATGCCAAGAACCGGGGAAAAGAAAATTACGATTTACCCAATTTTGTAATTATAATCTTAATTCAAAAAAGGGACAATTATAACTTCAATTAAAAAAAGTGATAATTAAATATTTAATTTTAACTTAATATTAATATTTTCATTAATATTATCGACATGACTTATCGCAGAGGATAAAAATCCTAAATACTTAAAATAAAAAAGATTGAAAATTTAAATATTTAAGTAACGGTTTTAAAGTTTACAGAACTTTTAAAGAACAGAGTGAGAGCAAGCGCAAGTAGCGGTCTTCTTCTTCACTTCTTCTTCTTCTTCTTCTTCTTCAAAACAATGGTAAAGAGAATCATTCCCTAAGAAATGTTTATGTTCTTCATTTTGTAAGACGAATAAGGTAGTTGAAATTGGTTCTGTTTGTGCGTTAATTTGGCAGGATTATTTGAAGACGGTGATTCCTTCGCAGCTCGTATCAGAACGAGGCTCCAATTTGGTGGTTATCAACCCTGGTTGGTTTTTTAGTTATTTCCCTACTGTTCTACTCTCATCAGCATTCATATCTTCTTCTAAATTTCTTTCAAATTTGCAAAATTAGGTTCTGCGATTGTAAAAATAGGCCTTGCTAGCCACGACTCTCCCTTCGCTATTCCTCACTGCATCGCTCGCTACACCTCTCAATACCCTAAACTCCATGTTCAAGATCAGGTTTCTTTTTCCCTTTTTCTTCTAATACTTTCTTGCTTCTATTCGTTTCTTTCCTTTTTATTTAATCGTTTCGCTTTTCGCAGATGCTGAATTCGCAAGTTACGACGGAGCAGCATATGGAGCGTGAGAAGGCTTATGATATTGTCAGTCTTCTTTCCTTTTTGTGATTTTTCATTTTTTATTTTTCACAAAAAAAACTATAGTTCACGGTACGTGCTTCCTTATTCTTGATGTTGTCTTATTCCTTATTGTCGTTTGTTTTGAAGATTGCATCGTTGCTGAAAATTCCATTTCTGGATGAGGAGGTTGCCAACAGTTCGTTTCCTCGTAGGGTGTGCTGAATGCATTTTTATGTGTATTTAGACTTTATTTTGAGTCATTTGTGTTTAACTATGTGTATTTTCAATATTATTGTTGATGCCACTGCACCCAGTAAATTCACGGAATTTTTTTTGATAAAGAAATAATTTGCTAAAGAAAGACACAGATTGAGAGTGGTTCTTTTTCAGGAAAAGGTATATATTACGTAATGCTCCATGTTGACTTCTTTTTCTTCTTCTTCTCTTCCTCTGCAACGAGTTTGATGTGGTGTGCTAGTGAGAATTGCTACCATTGTCAGCACCTTGTTTGAGAGAAGACAGTTCTAGATGTGCCCCACAACCCTTACTGGTCTATGGTTTAACTTGATGTGTGTGGCTGGGGCTCGAGGTCTGTTAGGACCAATGTTGAGGATATTTCAAGAAGGGTAGAAAATAACAGAAATATAAATAAGCCTAGGATATGGAAACTATACTCGAGGAGAAAGAAAGAGGGGGCTGAGAGGAATGAGTTAGTTAGTTAGTGAGGGGCTGAGTTGGCACAAGGGTTGGATTGTAACAGAATGTACGGGATGAGTAGTTTTGAGGCACAGAGAGGGCAGGGAGGAGGTATTTGGGGAAAAGGGGTGAGAAGAGTGATACTGTAGACAGAGAGCATTTTTATTCTTTCTGAGGAGCCTTTCAGCTCTGAGAGAAGAGGTGTTCAGTAGAATCACCTTTGTAATAGCAGTAGAGAACCTTTATTATATTCAATAATATAAACTATCTCTAGTATATAAAGCTAGAGATCGATCAAGGTCATGGCTTGTCAAACCTTACAGCATCGTAACAATTTTCAGTTTTGGTTGGTCGTTTAGTCATCATTCTCTCCCTTCCCACTTTTTATGCATAATCATCTCCTCATTTATACCTCATGCTCTCTCATAATCAAATATTTCAACTTTGATAACTGTAGTTACTGCAGGATGAGTAGTAGATGGGTGAGGCCAACTAATAAGTCATTCCTTTTGTTTTCTATTTGGTTTGTAGTTCTTATTATTAACTTCTAAACAAAACTTATCATGAAGATATGCTTGTGGAAAATTTCAAAGAAACTTTACGTTTATGTAGTGTTGAAGGCCATTTGCAAAATCTGAGAACATTTTAAGACTGGGAAGCAACCTCTTCATTTATGCTTGCGTTGTTCTTATATGTTAAGAATTTGTTTTGGCTCTAAAGTCAATGGACTTCTTCTGCAGATAGGACGAGTTGATGGATATAATCCTCATAGTGGTAGGAAAGATATGGCTTTTACATGGGCCAATGTGTATGAGCAAGATTCTAGTTCTTCTTTGCCATCAGGTAATGGGCCAAGGGAGATGAGTTCCCCTAATCTCATCGCAACTTATAAGTATTAAAAGGCTATGGTTGTTTTGTTGAGGGTTGGGATGTCTTTCAGCTGTTTTGGTTGATCAAAATATATGTTACCTTCAGTTGCTTTATCTTGATAGTATATTGTACTGCATATATTTGTTTGTTCTCTGAATTTTTCTCTAAGTATTGCCCTAGTGGACCCAATTTATGCTTGCATGAAAGTCTAAATACACTGAGCTAATGAATATTTAATAAACTCTTGAGCTTGTATCCTAGTTCTATTTATCTCGTTTGGAGGCAATGATTTTTTTCAGAGGCAAAATTTGTTACATGACCTAATTGCTGCACATACCTTCCTCGTGGGCCCACTGAAAGTTGGTAGGAGATTGGAGAAGGTGTTAAATTTCCATGTTGTTATCACATACATTTGCTGTAGAAAGTAGAATGTTCTATTGTCCTTTCCTAATTAGGTTTCAGACACCCTTTTATTTATAATAGTAGGACAACATAAGCTATTAGTAATATTTGAATATAGGACACTTGTATAATTATCCAACAATTCTCAAGTAGAAGGTTATTCAACATTTTTCCTTTACCTTTTTTAACATTTTCTTTATTTTTTTGTTTTCTGTCCTACATTCCATGAGCCATGCTTGGTGTATCTTAGTCCATCAAAAAGTTTCATTAAGGAAGAAGGCTCTGAATTTCTGACTCTAGAAGCCTCTATATAACTTTTAATCACATAAAGCAAAGTATTCAAGTTGTTTGTTGCAGAAAAGTCCGCAAATGAAGGTTTAATAGGTGATTCCTCAGAGAAACATGAAGGCACCGATGCTAATGAACTCATTGCTAGAGAACCTAGATTTAGAAGCTGTCTATTTGGTGAGGAAGCGTTAAGAATTTCACCAACAGAGCGGTACTGTTTGCGCCGTCCTATCCGTAGGGGTCACTTGAATGTTTCACAGCATTATACTGCGCAGCAGGTATGTTAATTGTGTGATAAATTTTCTTATACCTATGGAACATATGTTGGTGGATGCAATTTTGATCACTAAGCAATTTTTTTTTTTTGGCTGGGATGAGAATGTAAGACATTTTTCCCCGTAAAATGCCATTTGCAGCTAAATATAAAGCCCTTTGTTTATGCATAGACAGATTTATGTTGACATATATTACATGAAAGCTGCTGCATTGTGTAATCTTTTTCTTTAATGCTCTAATGTACTATGAGTCTTCTGAGCTCTAATGGTAAAAGGAACATAATGTAAGACTGTATTTTCTAGTTGTTTGTAACTAGTTTTCCTTCTTTAGGTGCTTGAAGACCTGCATGCTATTTGGGATTGGATTTTGACAGCGAAATTGCACATACCACAGTCTCAAAGAAACATGTTTTCTGCTATTTTAGTTTTACCAGAAACCTTTGACGATCGTGGTAATGATATATTAAAGCTCATTATATCTTTCTTATCTTTAAATGACGAATCTAGATTGTTGCATATCTCATTTTCAGAAGGTTAAAACAGGTATCATTTAAAGGGTGCTGTGTTTTTTTTTTCCATTTTTACAACCATGGTTGGAAAAAAACTGGCTTGTAAGTTTAGAATGTTTTATATCTTCTAGTTTACTTGTGTTGTATCGTCAGCCACTGCTCAGTTTCTATTTTGTAGCACAAAATTTAAGGATTTGAGTTCTTCTTTACCTTTTGGGCATATGGGGTTTGTGGCTTATAACTCCCCTTTAGGTTCCATAAGACAAAAGGGAAACAAGACTAATAATGTGATAGGCCAAAGATAAGCCGAGTCTATGTTAGGAGAAATAAACAAATGACAGAGGAGTAATAGGGCAGAGGGGTATGCTGGACTATTAGTTTTATATTCTGTTAGTTCGTTAGTAGTGCTGACAACCAATCATTAGGTTGTCAGCTAACCGAATCTGTTAGTAGCCACAGATTCTAGTATAAATAACAC
>JANKYE010420587.1:0-12589 GCA_032467995.1 Erythroxylum dillonii
CAAATTCTTGGACTTAACGAGTTGTTAAGGTTTACATTTCGAAACTTAGTGGATTTCAAACCCTGAAAATTATTTGAACGATGAGAATCCAAGCTGCATTTTCAAGAGAGTTTTAGTAATTTGATTTCACACTTGTTTAATTTTCAATTATTAATTTTCTAAAAATCCCAAAAACATTTATTCTTGTTTTGGATTAGTTTAATTTTAGTTAATCAATTCCAAACCCCCCTTTTATTGCTTTAATTGCATGCATCATTCAAACATTAGGCTAGTCTTAGAATCAATTGGTGCACTGGTTCCTTGAGAGTCGACCCGAGGTTGCATCCTATATTGCAATCCTTGGTACAAATTTTATTTGACCGGTTTCCAAGGATCAATTTCTGAATTGAATGATAAGCCGTGAGTCACACTACTCTAACAATCTTACGGTACTGTACACACATAAGTCGACTTACACTGGTGGACAAGGCGACTTATCAGTACCGAGCAAGCATAAGTCGACTTACACATGGTACAAGTCGACTTATCACTTACATTTATAACCATTGGCGATGAGCCACACAATCAAACATATATGCAAATATTCATACAGGCCAACAATGAAATCTCAACATTCACAATTCCAATACATCATCACATTAAACACATTCGATGTAATCTATCATCCAAGCATAACACACAATTCGCATCATGACTTAACATGTCAAAATGCAAACGTGCACACAATTTGGGTCGAGGGTTCCATGAACAAAACAGAGAAATCGAAGTTTACTTCGTGAATGAAACGAGTCCACTTTTCGGATCTAGTGGGCCATAAGTGGGCAGCCGGGAGAAGGCTTTATGTCGACTTGCACGTGACTACGATACGGTTCCTCTCTCGCCTGGGCACAATCAAATGTGATGCTCAATTCAACCAATCACAAGTTCATATTCTCATGATTTTTTGTCCTTCCATTTAATCAAAATGTCATAATACAAGGCATAGCATAATCATGCTCATGATTCAA
This sequence comes from Erythroxylum dillonii, assembly GCA_032467995.1. Lineage (NCBI taxonomy): Eukaryota > Viridiplantae > Streptophyta > Magnoliopsida > Malpighiales > Erythroxylaceae > Erythroxylum > Erythroxylum dillonii. The sequence goes on from JANKYE010420587.1 coordinate 1,008, forward strand.
TTCTTATCAAATGTCATACATTATGATGCAATTTCCACATCACAACATTTCAAAGCAAGCCATTTAGCACACATTACACACTCAATGCATTTTGCTCATTACACAATAACTATAAATAAATTACCCACCTTATAATCTTGAAAATCCAAATTCAATAGGCCCCTTCCTCTTGCTCTTGCGTAGGTTGCCATTGATTTCCTAATATAACCAAAATTCTCATTCAATTTCCAATTCAAGTGGAAATCTCCAAATTTCCATAATCATAACAAAATGGAATTAGCACAAATCAAGCTCAAACTTAACTTGCCCATAGTCCATCTAGGTTAGAAACCCAAGACCTATCTTAGAAACCCATCTTCTTCCTCCAATCATTCAAAAACCCCTTTCTCTCTCTACTTCTTCACTCACAATATAACACATTTCTTTACTCAAGAAAGAAGAAAGATGAAGAACTTACCTTATCTCTTTTTCCCACGATTTTTCCTCCTTCTTCCCTAGCTTTTTTCGAATTTTTCTTTTCTTCTTCTCTTTACCTCACATTTTTCTCTAACCCTCAATGGCTTTCACGATTCTCCCTTCCTCCTTCTTCTAATTTTAAGACACCAATTAGCCTACTCTTTCAATTATGCCCCTCACTTACTTGGACTTTCCCATTTTACCCTTCGTTTGTCTTTTATGGCTCTACTAACTACTTAAGCTAACTTAATCTTAACACTTCTAATTTCAATTTCTAATCCTTCCCTCAAATTTCTAGTTAATGACCCAATAAAAAAATAACGATTAAACCAATAAACAAACATAAATAAATAAATACATAAAAGAATAAGTAAAAATTTAAAATGAATCAGGATCCAACAACTCTCCTCCTCTAAAAGAATTTCGTCCTCGAAATTCTTACCTGAGTCATTGAAGAGGTGTGGATACTGCTCCTTCATTGCTTCCAAAGGCTCCCATGTCGCCTCCTCTGTTGAATGATTCCTCCATAAGACTTTAATTAGTTTCACAACCATGTTTCTCAAAACCTTTTCTTTCGAAACCAAAATCTCCACTGGTTGCTCCTCATATGTCAAATCTTCCCTTAATTGGACCTCTGAAGGTTGAACTATGCATGAAGGGTCTGATCGATACTTCCTCAACATCGATACATGGAAGACATTACGAATCTTAGACAATTTCACTGGCAAAGCTAACTTGTAGGTTAAAGGCCCAATCTTATCAATGATCTCATAGGGGCCTATGTATCTTGGACTAAGCTTGCCCTTCTTACCAAATCTCAAAACTCCCTTCCATAGAGAAGCTCTAGGAAACACTTTGTCTCTAACTTTAAATTCCATTTCTTTTTTATATGCATCCGTGTAGCTCTTCATTCTGTATTGAGCAGCTTTAAGTCTCCGTTTTACCAATTTAATCTTATCGACTATAACTTGCACCAATTCAGGCCCTAAAAGCCTTCTTTCACCTTCCTCATCCCGACAAATAGGAGTTTTGCACCCCTTACCATACAAAGCTTCATAAGGTTCCATCTGAATTCCTGAGTGATACGAATTATTATAAGCAAATTCTATTAAAGGAAAATGATCATCTCATGAGCCTTTGAAATCCATAACATAAGCTCTCAACATTACTTCCAAAGTTCATATTGTTCTCTCTGATTGTCCATCAGTCTATAGATGGAAAGTCGTGCTAAATTGTAACTTAGTTCCCAAATCTTCTTGTAAATTTTCCCAGAACCTGGAGGTAAACTTGGGATGTCGATCCAAAACTATGGAACTTGGAACCCCATGAAGTCTGATTATCTCATCTATGTATTTCTTAGCCAACACATTCAATGAATCTGTCTGTTTAATTGGCAAGAAATGAGCAGACTTGGTTAGCCTATCCACAATCAGCTATATTGCATCATGCTTCCTACTGGTTCTTGGCAATCCCATCAAGAAATCCATTGTAATCTTCTCCCATTTCCATTCCAGAATTAACAAAGGTTTAAGCTTGCCTGAAGGTGCTTAGTGCTCAGCCTTGACTTGCTGGCACACTAAGCATCTTTTAGAATATTCTTCGACTTCTTTCTTTATCCCTTTCCACCAAAAATGCTCCTTTAAATCTCTATAAATTCTTGTACTTCCTGGGTGCATTGCATAAGGCGCATGATACACCTCATCAAGGATTTCATCTTTCAACTCTTGCATATCGGGAATACATAGTCTGTTTACTACTACCATCAATCCATCTTCCGTACCTCTATTTCAAAAAGTTTACCATTTTTCATCTCTTCTCTGAGCCTGCTCAAGTACTCATCTTGTTCTTGCAATTCCTTAATCTTTTCATTCAATACTGGTCTTCCTCTAAAGTTAGCCAACATACAATCTGATTCAACTTGTGTCATTGTCACTTTGAGTTTGGCTAATTCCTTCAACAGAGGAATATACCCTATCTCCATATATGCTATAGTTGATTTTCCACTCAGTGCATCCGCTACTACATTAGCTTTCCCCAATCATTAAATCATAATCCTTTAACAGTTCTAACCATCTTCTTTGTCTCAAGTTCAACTATTTTTGGCTCATCAGATACTTAAAACTCTTGTAGTCTCTAAACACCCTAGTAGTGACCCCATATAAATAGTGTCTCCAAATTTTTTATGCAAAAATTATGGCAGCTAACTCCAAGTCATGCGTGGGATAATTCATCTCGTAAGGCTTTAATTACCTAGAAACATAAGCAATCACCTTATCTCCTTGTATCAGCACACAGCCTAATCCCTTCCTCGACCATCACTATACACTATGTATCCATCATTACCCGAAGGCAAAGTCAAAATTGGTGCACTCGTCAATCGATACTTAAGCTCCTCAGAGCTTTTCTGACATTTATTTTTCCACACAAACTTCTAGTTCTTCCTAGTCAATTTGGTAAGTGGAGCTACTATCATAGAAAAGCCCTCCACGAACCTATGGTAATATCTAGCTAAACCTAAGAAACTCCTCACTTCTGCTATATTCTTAGGTGCTTCCCATTTCACAACTGCTTCTATCTTCCTCGGATCTACATGTACCTCGTGGTCTGAAATCACATGCCTAAGAAACACTACTTCCTTTAGCCAGAATTCGCATTTGTCGAATTTGACATACAACTCTTTCTTCCTCAAAGTCTCCAAGGTAACCCTCAAATATTCCTCATGCTCCTTGTCACTCTTAGAATAAACCAATATATCATCAATGAAGACAATGATAAATCGGTCTAAGGACTTAAAGACTCGATTCATCAAGTCCATGAAAGCTACAGGTGCATTCGCTAACCCAAAAGCAATGACCAAAAGCTCAAAGTGGCCATACCGTGTTTTAAAACCAGTCTTTAACACATCGGACTCCTTTATCCTCAATTGGTGATAACTCAAATCTATCTTAGAAAAGACTTTTGCCCCTTACAACTTATCAAACAAATCATCGCTGCGGGGGAGCGGATATCTGTTCTTGATAGTGACATGGTTGAGCTTCCTGTAATCCACACACATCCTCAACGATCCATTTTTCTTCTTTACAAAAAGGACCGGGGCTCCCCAAGGTGAAGAGCTCAGCCTTATGTGCTCTTTCTCCAATAAATCTTCTAATTGCTCCTTAAGCTCCTTCAATTCCATCGGAGCCATTCTATAAGGAGGAATCGAGATTAGCATTGTTCCCAGAAGAAGCTCGATGGGAAATTCAATTTCCCTAGGTGGTGGTACTCCTGGTAATTCCTCAGGAAAGACATCCGGGAATTTCATAACCACAGGTATTTCTTCTAACTTCCCTCCATCTGCCCTTGTGTCTACCACATAGGCCAAAAATTCTTCACATCCTTTCCTTAACACTTTTCTGTTGTCAGAGTCGAAACCATTCTAGTCGGACTCGCTTTTTTGTCCCCCATAATCACCACCTTTCAACCATTGCCAATTTCAAACTCCACGATCTTCTGTTTTCATTCCAAGTTGGCATGATATTTCTCCAAAGTGTCCATCCCCAAAATCACATCTAATCGTCCTATCTTCAATGGCATTAGATCCACCATTAATTGTTCCTCTCCAATGAGTATCTCACAGTCTCTATAAACTTGACTAATAATAATACATTGGATAATGGGAGTGCTCACCATCAAAGGAGTATCCAATGGGCTCAATTCTCTACCATGCACAGTTCTACTCAATGACACAAACGAATGAGTAGAACCCAGATTAATCAAAACAACAACATTTTCATCAAAAAGTTTAATCATACTAGTTACGACTTCTGGAGCTGTCACTGCATCCTCCCACATCATAGCAACCACTCTAGCTGGTGCTTGTCCCCTTGGTCTCCTTGAAGGGTTCACTTTTCTGGCCGCATTAGAACTTCTACTGCCCACTTCTGTTACTGTCCTGTGTCCCACTTTCTTGGCCCTCTTTGGAGCTTTCATCTGACTTCCCTCAAGTCTTGGATTCTAAGGGAACTCCCTTGCCATGTGTACTTTCTCCCTATAATTGAAACATGCTCTAGTCAGTCAGTAACATTTCCCTTTATGAAATCTGCCCCAGTGATCACATTTGGGAATGGGTGGCTTATCCCCATCTCCCCTCCTGCTGTCTCCAGCCGTTGAGGCTTGATGTGAGACAGTTTTCAACTGTCTTGGCCTACTTGCTCCACTACTCTTCTCCTAAGACTGTGCAGGGAAAGTCCTGGCACTCCTCTCTGACATAAGAGCACTCCCTTCCCTCTAAGACTGTTCTCTCCCTTTCCTCTTTCTACTCACAACACTCTTGATGTTTTCAATATTTTCAAACCTCAGTGTTGCTTCAACCAGCTGTTGAAAGTCACAGAAGTTCTGCACCATCACTTTTTCCCTGATGGCTAAGTGCAGTCTTGATTCAAACCGACGGCACTTAGCCACCTCACTCAACATCATCTCTGCTGCACACTGTGATAACTGTGTAAAGTGGCGCTCATACTCCTTAACCGTCATCTCCCTCTGGGCGAGACTCAGGAATTCCCTCTACTTCTGCTAAATGTACACCTCAGACAGATACTTCTTCTTATAAATAATCTCGAAGTCCTTCCATGCCAAAATTGGTGGCTTCAACTGACTCCTCGAGACACTCTCCCACTAATGCAAAGCATCCCCTTGTAGCAAACTCGCAACATATTCCACCTTCTCATCAACCTCACAATCCATCTGCTCCAATATCCGTTCTGTCTTCCTCAACCACATCTCAGCTTCTTCGGGGTCAGTGGTCCCATAAAAGTCCACTGCTCTATACTTTCTCAACTTGTTGAACTGCTTCCTCTTCTTAACTGGGATCGGAGCAGAAAATTGTGGCATTTGTCCCATAGCCTGGAAAAAATGCTTGAGTGAAGGCTTGGAACAATCTTGGATCCAAGGTAGGCACTTGCTCCTGCGGAACAAGCAACTCCTATGTCAGTGATCTAGAGGGCCCACTACTTTTCCCTACAGAAGCCTCAGTATCTCCTGGGGGTCTAGACTCATACGTGCCCTCCTCTCTTGGTGGAGGGTCAGGTGCAACCGATCCTTGCATAACTCCTCGTGTCCTTCTACGAGGTGGCATTTCACTCCTTCAATAGAAACACTAACGAATAGCTAACATTTGATCCTAATCCTATTTCCTACATATATGCACGATATGCATGTCATTTAATGCAATCAATCAATTTAACAATACAACCAATTAAGCACATAGCATAACAATTCATCCTACCATGCACTCTAAGCCTAGGAAAGACCTAAGCTCTGATACCACAAGATGTTGGGCCCTATTTCTGAATCCAAACTATCGATCTGGAGTTAAAAAGCATAAGCGGGTTTCCTTGTGAGGTCATTTCAATGAACTCTCACTTCCTTTTTATCAATCTTTTGAAACTCAACACCAAAGACTATCAATTTTTGTGGGAAAATTGAAAAACGTGTTATGAATCCATCACTGCAAGAATCACTTCATTTGGAGGTCCAGTGAAGAAGTTATGGCCAAAAGAATCCAACATGTTTATGCCCTTACTCATATTGTACATGTCTTAGCGCAATTGCCATAACTTTTGCTACAGATGTCAAATTGATTTTATATTTAGATTGTTTGAAAGAGGACTTCGAGATCTACAACTTTTGTGAAGAACCCGAAGCAATATTCAGTCTCTAAAAGGATCAAAAATGGAACAGAAGATATAAGATGAACAGTGCATAAGAAGATGCACAAAACTAAGACGATGCAAACTAAGACAAAACAAACTAAGAGGATGCAAACTAAGACGATACAAACTAAGATGATACAAACTAAGACGATGCAAATTAAGATGATACAAACTAAGACGATGCAAACTAAGACGATACAATCCTAGACGATGCAAACTAAGACGATGCGAACTAAGACGATACAAACTAATACGTTTCACCATTGGGAAGCTAAAAAGATTAGCTACCACTTTCTAGAAGATAACTTTGTCTAATCCAACATAGATTAATCTAGATTTTCCTAAGAAGTTAGAACACTAATTTTACCCCTATAAAAGACCTGAGGTATGAAATGCAATATAAAACTTGAAAAATCATAAGCAAAAGTAACCATATTTCATTAAAAAAACCAAACATAATTTGAGCTTAGCTTTAATTACATATCAACACGCTTATAAGTAGCTTAATACAAATACAGATGGAGGCTCAATGTCTGATTTGCGTATAAAGCTAGCCAAATGTCACTAAGTTAATACAAAAGATGCCTAGCTAGGTTGAAGTATCCAAATGCCTTGCAAGGATCACTAATCTTCTCGATCTGCACCTGAGGAGTGGCAAAATTGTGGATTGAGCTACACAGATCAATGGCTAACATATTTATAGCCATTGGCGATGAGCCACTCAATCAAACATATATGCGAATATTCATACAGGCCAACAATGAAATCTCAGCATTCACAATTCCAATACATCGTCACATTAAACACATTTGATGTAATTTATCATCTAAGCATAACACACAATTTGCATCATAACTTAACATGTCAAAATGCAAATGTGCACACAATTTGGGTCGAGGGTTTCGTGAACAAAACAGACCAACTGAAGTTTACTCCGTGAATGAAACGAGTCCACTTTTTGGATCTTGTGGGCTATAAGCAAGCAGCCAGAAGAAGGCTTTATGTCGACATGCACGTGACCACGAAATGGTTCCTCTCTCACCTAAACACAATCAAATCTCATGCTCAATTCAATCAATCAGAAGTTCATATTCTTATGATTTTTCTTCCTTCTATTTAATTAAAATAACATAATACAAGGCATTGAAGTGAATCACACGTTAATACACAGATAATCAATGCACAAGAAGGGGGGTTGAATTGTGTCAACTTTTTCGTTAATTCCTTCTTGAAGAAAACTTAATGATTTGAATACAAAATTGTTCGGTTCAAAATTACTATGACTTTTGTTTATAAACGTTTCTCTAAAAAATTGCGTATGTGAGTTATCAAAAATCACAGTAATGCAATAGAGAGGGTTGAGAGAGTGTGACACGGTAATTTTTATACTGGTTCACCCCAAACCGTGGGCTACGTCCAGTCCTCAGATAACCTTATGAGATTTCACTATCTCTCAAACGTTTACAAGTATTCTTTCAGTCGAGCCTCTCCAGGTCTCTTTATAACTAGTATTCTTTCACACTTAGCCTCCTCAGGCTATCTGTAGCACTTTCAAACTTGAAAGATGTATAGAGCTTGTTACAGAAAATATTGCTCTAGCAATGATCACATAGTATAATAGATCTCAAAATTCTATCATTCAAAAAGTTATTTCATTCTTCAATCTCGACTCATATTTATAGCCGAGTCTTCGAATGCTTCTTGAATAACTTCTTCTTGATTCTTTAAAGAAACGGTTAGTCAGTTGAGCTCTGTAACTAACTCAAACTGATGCTTCCGTCTTCTTTTAGCTTCGTCTGCTTTTACTTCTATGCTTCCGTCTGCTTTTCTTCGAATAGCTTCAGTCTACTTTTCTACTCTTCAAACTTTCATCTGCTTTTTGTGCGTCTGTATTTTGTCAAATAGCTTTCATTTGACTTTTTTTCTTCAAATATATTTCGTCTGCTTTTGTTCTAAACTTTCTTCTGTCTTCTAATCTTTCGTCTGCTTTTTGCTAATATTCTCCATCTGCTTTTCATCTTGTCCTTCTTTTTGTTTGTCATCAAAATTATTAAACACGTAAAGTCAATTTTGACTTAACATTCTCCCCCTTTTTGACGATAACAAACACTGATTAAGGCACATGAAAAGCTCCTTACAAAAATGCAAAAATGCATCAATCAACAGTACATATCAAAGAAATTCTGATCTAATGACATTTTCTTTTCTCTTCAACTCTGCTTCACTGATCCCCCTGTTTCCAAATGCTTCAATTTGCCTTCCTTCTCCCTCTATTTGTTATAAATCAAAAAAACATTATGAACCTGATTGTTGCACAAGCTTCTTCACCATTTTCTTCAATTTCTTCATATCTTTGAGTAGCTTTTCAACTTGCTGCTGTAACGTTAGTGGTTTAGCTGCACTTGATTGTCCTATCTCTTTGGTTTGTTCTTCAACAATAGCAACCGTAGTCGAATAAGCATCCTCAATTGATACAGCTGGTTCAATTATTTGTAGGAGAGGAGGTGGAACAGGTAGGTTTGGCTCAGGAAGATCAAGGTCATCCGGAACAGCTAGTCTTGGAAATGTGCTACCAATCCAAGGTAGGACTTCTTCCCATGAAGTGATGTCCCATAAAGGTCGATGGTACAGAATGATCTTCAAAATATTAAACGAACATTCCAACTTGCCAATCACGAGAGGATTATACTGACCTTTTCTTAGGATTCCTCCCTTTGGTTCATCATTCTCAACTTTGCTTTCACTTGTTCCTGGATCCTTATAAATGCAAATTGCACTTGCCTTCCTCTTAACTTCACATGCTTCATCTTTCAGCCGTACTTCTTCATAAATTTGATCAAGTGTCATATTATACAAAACTGGCTCTGGATGAATTTTCAGCTTCAATTTTTCAGAATTGCGTTCGGCATAGTTTGGTGGTTGAAAATCTGGTACCACCTTCATCACCGTGCTTTCTAAAATTGGGTAAATAGTGTGAGGCTCTGTAGTCATCTCTGTTGGATATGGTTCCTTTGCAACTCGTTTCAGTTGATCATAGTAACTCTTGTATCCTTTATCCAACAGATGCAAAATACTTTTGTCAAACACAATTGATTTAAAGTATGCCTTCACTATTCTCCTTAGTTTTTCCCTGATAATTACTGAATTGATCCTCTTCTCTTCTTTTGCAACCAATCTGATTTCCAAATCTTCTCTTTGAAGAAATGGAATTGAATCAGTTGATGCCACACTATGTTCTGCTTGCTCTTCTTCTGGAACCACAGTGGGTGTAGCCCTCTCCTGGCTAACTAATGCTGATTTGGAAGGAGTATTTACTGGAACTAATCTGTCTTCGTCAGATTGACCAGGTTGAGCAGCAGTAGAAAATACTTCTTCAAATATAGGATTATCATTCACATTATGAATGTCCTCAACATTAATAGAGACTTCACCAAAACTAATTTCATCAGCAACAAAAATATTTTCCTCTTGCCTGATTTCTTTAGAAGTCGTGTCTTTTGTTGGACTTCCTGATTTCTTAGCACTAACTTTTCTCAACCTCGGTGACTTTTGAGGTTGGGGCTTCTGCTTCTCAGTCTCTACTTTCCTTTTCCGTTCAGTCTCTTTAGCCTGATTTGCTGAATCCTCTCTCAGGATTGAGACTAACGATCTTGTAGCTTTCGGTGCTTGCAATTCAGAATTCTTCACCTGATTGGATTCTCTGGATTGCTTACCTTCTTGTTGACGTATGGTTCGCACTCTTGGTGACCTTCTGGTTTGCTTTGGAATGTCACTTAGGAGTGTTTCCCCTTTACACTTCAGCGCACCTTCTTCAATAACTCGAACATTCGTCGGCTTCATCTCTTTAGAATGAGACCTTGAACTTTTTATGGGAGTCTTCTTCATTTTACACTCCCCCTCAGTTCTTGCTTCCTTTGGAACTTCTGCTTCTTCCTTGTTCAGATTTTTCAGACCCATTTTCGCTACAGATGTTGAATCAATATAGCTTGTAATAGATCTTTTCATTTTTTTTCCCCATTTCAATTGAACACCAGATTCTCTAAACACTCTTGTTAGCAGCATTCCATAAGGCATGGTATGCGTATCCTTCATCGACTTGACCATATAATAGTAAATCAAAAACGGTAGGTCTATGGGGTGATGATTCAAAAGATGAAAAATACACTGCTCATCTAGTGTTGTAACCAGATGTCGTGATCCTGATCTTGGTAAGATGCAATCAAACAGAATAGCAAACAATACCCTTTGCTTCGGTACCAACCATGAGGCTCTTCTCTCTGCTTGGTTGTTGTTTCCATATAGCTGACGATTTACTTCGTCTTCATTCATCTTCAGCTTTATCATCCACTTTGCTTTGTTAGACAGTTGTACTCCATCCATAGGGCATTCAGTTACCTTCTCCAGTAACTCCTTTGTCACTATGACAGAGATTCTATTTGCAGAAGAAACGATAGTATCTCCAACAAGTTCGGTATTCTTCCAGAACTCATATACCTCGTTGCAGTAGACGTCTTCACGAATCTGAAAGAAGTTTCTCCATTCGGCCACAACTATTTCCAGCTCAATGTCCATGTTGTCTTTTCTCAACGATTTGAAATTCACAAGTCTTCCAAAATTCGTTGCTGGCTCCACTCGGGTAAGAGGCTTGACGAACATTTTTCTGATTTTGGCTAGGTAAAGGTTGATTGAGAAAATCTCAGAGAACTTTTTGAGAAATAATTGTTTCTGAATACGGTAGAAACTCCAAGAGTCGGTGTTATGGATTTTAAAGAGAATTCTAGAATGGGTGTGCTTCTCAAAACTGTGACAGCTTTTTCCCTCCAAAAGTCTTTCTTGTGAGAGAAGTTACCGTCTGAGACTCACCGCATTCTAACGTCGTTAAATCTTCGTCCTTTAATCCAACGATTATTCACTTAACATCACCATATTAAGGTTCCGTCTGATTTCCTTAAAACGATCTTCACTTCATGGTTTGGTGAATATATCTTCCCACTGGTACTTTGTCTCTACGAACTGTAGACTGACTATCCTTCGTTGAACATAATCCCTTAAGAAATGATGTCTGACTTCAATATGCTTCACCCTTGAATGTTGTATTGGATTCTTCGACAAGCTGAAAGCGCTGGTGTTGTTGCAGTATATTGGAATCTCCTCTTCATGTATTGAGTAGTCTTCCAGTTGATACTTCATCCACAATATCTGAGAACAACAGCTTGCAGCTGACATGTACTCCGCCTCGGCAGTCGACAGTGCGATTGAACTCTGTCTTTTGCTTGACCATGAAACTAAATTTGTTCCAAGGAAATGACAGCCTCCACTCGTACTTTTCCTGTCGATTCTATCTCCGGCATAGTCCGCATCGCAATATCCAGCTAACCTGAAATCTTTACCTTTCTCATACATTAAGGAAAGATCAGTAGTACCTGCGAGATA
>JANKYE010423922.1:0-24209 GCA_032467995.1 Erythroxylum dillonii
TCAATATAACTCATGGTAAAAAAAAAATACAACAATCACAGATAGCAACATATTTTGAAATAGTAACCAAAGGAAAAGATCAAACCAAAAGAAAAAACTCTTCCTAGGGGAGTCAACTTTATGATTTTTCTCACTTGGATTGTAAAGGGGGCTAACACCCCCAATAAACAACTGATGATTAGAGACATTACCTTAGAGAATAAAGTCATTATGGCTGGTATTTTGGAAACAATAATATGAATAGAGGATTGTAAGCTGCTGAATTATTTTCCAGCTAAGTGGCATCTCAAACATCTCCTGTCATCTGAATTGCATAATTTTAGTATTATATGATTCTAATCCCTTAACTGTTATCTCATCTAGCATAATTGATTAAATGGTGCATTTAGAAATTTGCCTTGGATAACTCAACCAAAGATTATGTGTCTTCGTCATATATGCACATAACAGTGCTTATCAAAGAAATTTTTTGTAGAACCACATCAAGGAAATTGTTAGTTCTAATGCTAACCTATGGATGCTATCAGGTGACTTTAATTCCATATTAAGGGCTGAGGAAGCTGAAGGTTCCAGGTCAGTTTGTTATCTATGCATGGAACTTGGAAAATGCCTAGAAGAAGCTCAGTGCACTGATATACCAATGGGAGGCTATTTTTATACATGGACCAACAAGCAATCGATTTTTAATATGATAAAGAAGAAATTGGATAGAAGTATAGCAAATTTAAGATGGATGAACTTATTCCCCAGTTGTTTTTCAAAGTTTGCTACTAATTACTTATCTAATCATACTCCCATTCTCACCTCTTTGACTACAGAAAAAAAAAGTGTTCATCCTTTCAGATTCAATGAATTCCTAATGCAACTAGTGGTTTTAACGAAGGATTATGGACTACATTGAGATCCGACATTAGAGGATCTAAACAAATTATTTACTCAAAGAAAATGCAACTAATCAAGTAGGACATGAAGATGCTATAACAATGTCAATATTGGCAACACACACCGTCTTGTCAATACAACAAAAAGGGAGTTGGAAACCATACAAGAGCTTTAATACACCGATATTAGAAATTAGAGAATTGAAGCAAGAAAAAGGGAAGCATTACATAATTACTTTTAATCACTGTCTTTTGATTATTCCCTATCCAAACAAAGAGCAAGGGTAAGTTTCTATGATTTTGCTTTTCACCCAAGAAAGCATTGCTTGCTTAGACAGGGTCTTACCTACGCAATGAAAGGTGAAAGTATGGTTGGAAGTTGTGTAAAACCTTTGAAATATGGTTTTAACCAGCATTAGATCAGTTGTTCCGAAACCGCTATTCCTATGTTGTTCCGTGATTAAAACGTCAACGTTTTAATCACAAAAAAATATAGGAATAGCGATTTCGGAACAACTGATCTAATGTCGGTCAACTTTTTAATAAATCTTAAGAGTCTGGCTTTAAAGCCAAGCTGAACGATGCCTCCTCTCCCCTTTCATTTGCTTCCCGCCTTCTCGTCATGCTCAGTTTAAGTCATATTTTCTTAGATGTCTCCAAAGAACTGAAATCCCACTTTGGTCCTTATCCCAGCTAACTTCTTATCTTTAAAGCTCTTGCTTATTTTAATCCCCCTTCTGGGTTGTTGTTTCTCTTATGACTCTATGATTTTTGTAACGACAATGATCGTCTGCAGCAGCAGTTAGTGGCCTTCACAAGGTGTTCGGGTGGTTAGCGCTTTGTTAAATCGCATCCCTCAATCGTCCACTGCAATCCTCGACTCTCCTTTAACATTCTGTTTATAGTTACCAAAACATTGACAAGATTTTGAGATTAGTTCCCATCCTAAGAAAATGATTACTAAAACTAACTAGCAAGTTAGCAAATTTTAGTCTTCGATGAATTCTTTATTATACTCATAGAGACAAGAAAAGCTCATGTTTTTGTAATTTAAAAGCGATTCTAATATGAAAGGAATGATCTGGTAAGCAACTTCGTGACTTAGAAATAAAACCCAGTTATGTTTGTGTCTCTTTAATGAAGTGCTTGATTTTGTACTTGTTTGCTTATATGTTTCTCTTTGCTTTAAGTTTTAATGTGGAATTGGTGTAAAAATTCTCTATTCTTCTTTTGTTTGATCAATTGGCAGTATACTTCATCTTATAAAAATGGGAAAGAAAAGAATAATGGTTCCAACTAAGCCATTCGAACTTGTCCTCTGTAAAGTATGAGCCTGAGATCATCCAAAGTCTCTCTTCTCATCCTTTATGTGGGCATCTATGCATGTACCTCCTCAAGTACTGTTATGTATAAATGGAACTATAAGCTTGTCAATAAAATAAAAATGTTATGTAACTCGTTCTTGAATAGTAAGGGAAAGCCAAATACATAGGTTTAGGAGTATGGTGAATTTTGTTCCTTATGCTTGTTTTCAGAAGGTCCAAAGATTCATCCTCATATAGATGATGTAATCTTGGTTATGGATTCCTATTTTCTAAACTGGGATGAAAAATCTATTCTACTTAGTTATCAACATGTTGCAGATTTTTTAAAAAAGTTTCTACAACATGGATTTCCTAAAACATGTTGTAGGAATAAACTAACTTTTATGAGAGCACTCAACATGAATCAGTTAGTGATTTAACTTATAGTATACTTGTTTCGAAATTTGAAAATAAAGCACAATCAAGATATGAATGTGTATGATCTTCCTTTCGTATTTTCATTCTCTTTATCTCTCTATTTTTTAGCATATATACATGTCGATTCCTTAATGTATATTTCCCTTTTTTTTGTCAGTGGATCACCATATCATAAACATTACAGAAAAATGCCATATTAACCATTTTTACCATACATATCTACCACAAGTTTTATTGTTGAGGATGCACCATTTTTGAAATCCATCTTTCCCAATTAATCAATACGAAGCCCACTATATTGATTTTTACACCAGAGATCAACTAGACGTTCAATATCTTGCAGCAACTCTCCTTTGCAGAATTATCTGGCTTTGTTGCCTTCATTTCCAAAAAATTCTAGGAGCTCGTTAACATTATAAGCAGTCAAATTTATGGTTTTACATCAGCTGTCAAACACTTCCTTATCGCATGCTAACCATTATAAATTGCTTTCCATATTACTTACATCTTCCATTCTCTATTTACTTAGTTCTTCTTAACTTTTATAGTTTCTAAGTTCTACTTTCCAAGTCCTATATAATGTAATAGACATTTTATTACACACTTGGGACTGACTGATAAGATTTCAAAGCAAGTTTTAGGGCCATTTTTTTCATCCTATTTGAAAAACATCCAACTTCTATTTTAGTGACCATGAAACCGGTTTGCTAATTTCATAGGAATTTGAAATGTGGAAAGACAATTTAATAGAGAATCAACAACAAGATGTATGTATTCTCTCTAGTTCTCTCCAGAAAACAATGAAAGATCAACAATTAAAGAAACCCACATCTTAAACTTTGTTTCCTTAAGAACCAAACCATAAACCATATTCTTACCCAAAATTCTGGTTTTGTTTTAAAAAGAGCCTATCTTTCTTAATTTAGCTTATCAATCACTAAATTGTTTCAAACATGTTTACACTTAGACTGCATGGTTTATGAATGATAAATATACTTTAAAAACATGGTATCAAATATGATGTGGTCTTTTTTGGGTTGTGTTTGAACTTGAATTCTATGCACCAAGATAAAAAATCTACATGTTCATTGTAGAGATAGATATATTTTGTCTGTATTATTCTTGTTCCTTGTTGAAATTATGGTTTTGTTCAGGTTTTAGTTTTCCTACAGAGCTTCCTCATAGATCATCCTGCTGGGAAAGGGTAGCTAGTAGCTAAAATAATGTTAGGGTCCTAGTTCTGTCTCTCCTCTCATTTCAAAATGTTAATTTTGTTATTCACTTTCATTAGTTAATTGTTTTCATTTCTTCTGCAACATCTGCAAGGACTTTAATGTTTCCCCGTGCAACTCAAAAATATAGACCAATCTTTTTATCGCTACCTTCTGTATTGTCATATGCTTCTAGAAAACTGAGTTAAATTCACTCGTAAGAGTTATTCGAGGGTATTTGAACACAATTCAGTACATAATGTTAAGTTCCTTGTTTATGGCAGGTTGGAAAAAGTAAAAGGCTTGAACTAGTTACTCTTGCTCAATAGCTTTCGAGGGAAAATAAATTTGACATTACAATTATATAACTTCAATGCTTCTCAATCGGCAATCACTTTCATGCCATTGGAATCTTAGTTTGGTTGTTTATCTATTCAAATGCATTGATTTAGTCCCTCTATTTACTGTTCTAACCCCATTGCAGAACTAATTTCCTATTTGATTGATACATCAATTTGCTGCTTTAACTGGAACAAATATCGTGCTTCTCAATAGATAATCTTATAGTGTTTCTTGGTTAATGATGCTTGATTGGACCTAGTGAAAGGTGGAATCAATCATAGTTTGAACATATTATTATGTGATTTTATCCTAATATTTTCAAACCTAAACCTGAAAAATGGAAAAGGAAACTTGGGATATGTTAATATGATTCATTTTTCATTTTCATGACATAAGCTACTTCATTAATCTAGTCACTTGAGAGCTTCTTCTGAGTCTATTTAACTCTGTTTTTTAAAGGCTGATAGGTTTGAGCACCCAATTATGTTTTCAGTCCCCATGCTGTAGGAGAAAGAACTGTGAAGATTATTACGGTGTGTGTTAGCATTTCTTCAGTCGTTCATTTGATCTTTGTTGTGTTTTAGTTGTGAAAACGAATCAAGCCTTTGACATTTGGTGCTATCAGATTGTCTTCAAGGTATGATTCACATCCATTAATATGAATTCTGTTCCGTACTGGCCCAAAACCCATACGAAATTTTAAATTTTGATACCGGTTTTGCATGGCCCAAAACCCATGCAAAATACCAGCCGGTATAACACTTAATTGATTATGATGAAAAAAGGAAGTAACTTTTATTTTATATCACATTCAAACTTGATTTTCGTACAATAACACCTAATTGATTATGATGAAAAAAGGAAGTAACTTTTATTTTAATTCTTTAAAAGAAATGGATTGTTTAAGTGGAGTGACAATTCGGATCTTCCGTTTCAATAAATCTGTTCCAACTCTATTTCACCACAATACGACATTATTTTAATAAAACTCAATTCTCTTATGGATCAGCCGACTCTTTTTTAGCTTCAGCAAGGCCGATTCCTTTTCCTTTTCCTTTCTTTTTTGTTTCTAGTTTACCAACATGTGGGAACGACAAACAGAGAAACCAAACATTTTTTAAAGAATTTCTTTAGCACTAGCTGTTAGATATTTATTTAAGTTTAATGCTAAAGGATTCATTTTTGCTTCTTAATTAAATTATGAATTCTACACTTAGTGTTTCTTTATATTATGAAAGTGAAGTATCCATTTCAATTTTTTTCATTTATTTTTTTGAGTTTTTGCTTCAGGATCAAACCTAATACTTCTATGGCGGGTGTATCTTCATCTTGTCGTCAGTTAAATTTTGAAGATAGTAATAAAGTTGGCAGGAGTGAAGGTAAAGATGAGCTTATAGTTGTCATGAATTTAAACAGTAATCAGGTTTCACAAGCTACCCCGCTCATTTGTATCTAAAGAATTAATACCAAAAAATGGAATGAAAATTGAGACAGAAGAAGATACTTACCAATTCTATTTGGCATATGATAAAGAAGTTAGGTTTGAGATAATGAGAAGCAGAAACCACAAAGATAAATATGGAAACTTCATTAATAGAATGTTTTGTTGTAGTGTTGAAGGCAAACGAGGAAAAGACAAACGACATATGTACGTGAAAGCAGCATGTCCAGGTTTGGTTATGAAGCTAAAATGAGAGTTAGTTGTCAAAGAAATGGACAACTCTGTGTGGTTCAATTTATTAAGGAGCATAATCACTACCTCTCAAGTCCAAACAACACGAACTTACACTGATCTTACTGAAAGATAAGTTTACCTACAGTAATGCAAATTAAAATGGCAAATGACATAGGAATCCCACCAAAGGCATCTTATGATGTCATGGTTAGGCAAGTAGGTGGTTGAGAGAATTTAGGTTTCATACCAGATGACTACAGAAATTACTTATGGTCTAAAAGAATGAGAGATGTGAAAAGAGGGGATACAAGAGGTGTTTTGGAATATTTGCATAAAATGCAATTAAATGATCCAAAAAAATTATGCTATCTAAGTTGGCAAAGATGATTTAATAATCAACATTTTCTGGTCAGATTCAAAGATGAGAGCAGATTACTCAAAATTTGGTGATGTGGTTTGCTTTGACACAACTTACAAGAAGAACAATGAAGGTCGTCCTCTTGCATTGCTTGTAGGTATCAATCATCATAAGCAAACTACATCATTTGGTATTGCATTGTTATATGATGAGACATCCCTCACGTTTGAATGATTATTTGATACTTTTATGAAAGCTATGTATGATAAAAGACCTAAAACTATTCTTATAGACTAAGATGTAGCAATGGCAAAGGTGAAACTCATCATCGCTTATGTATTTTACACATGTATCAAAATGTGATCATCCATTTAAGTGGTGTTTTCTCTTAATTCAAAGATTTTGCTAGAGATTTTAGCTTATGCATATGTGATTTTAAAGAAGAGGAAGATTTTGTAAATGCATGGGATGAGATGTTACGCAAATATGGTCTAGAAAATAATGATTGATTAAGGCATATGTTTGGGATAAAGGAGAAATGGGCTTTAGTATATGGAAGAGCAATGTTTTATGCAGACATGACGACAACACAAAGAAGTGAGAGTATAAATAATGTTGTAAAGAGGTATGTTACTTATAAACACAAATTCTTGGAGTTTTTTCACCACTTTGAAAGACTCCTTGAAGATCGTAGATATGAAGAGTTAAAGGCTGATTTTAAATCAAGTACAAGTATTCCCTTATTATTGTATCCAATTGAAACTTTGAAACATGTAGCTAGTGTTTATAATCCTGAGGTGTTCAAGTGCTTTCAAAATGAGTGGTGTAAGTCTCATGATTCTAGTATTGAAAGTTTTAGGGAGGCTGGATCATTCACAAAATATCAAATTACCCCTTATAAGAAGAGCTATTACCATACCGTTACTTATGATTCATCAAATGGAAAAGTTGATTGTAGTTGTAGAAAATTCGAGTTTGCTGAAAATTTATTTTTTCATGTTTTGAAAGTTTTTACTGTGAAAAATATTATGGAGATCCCAAGTCAATACGTATTGAAATGATGGACACGTAAAGCAAAACATGGATTCGTGGATGCTAAAAATTCTGGAATCAGCATAAGTAATTTGAATCTTAAGATATGTCAAAGTATGTGGCGTAAAGAATTGTGTGGGCTATATGTTCAATTGGTAACAAAAGCATCTGAGAGTGAAGAGACTTACAAAATTGTTAAAGATTGTATTTTGAAGATGTTGGAAATCGTGGACGGTAGGCTACAAGGTAATGGATTAACTATCCAACACTCGAATGCGAACTCCATTGTTAGAATACAAGGTAAAGAGATGGTTCAATATTCAAGTGTTATAACAGATCACTTGAACCAAAATGGGATTGAAATTCGTGAAAAGAATGACATTGGAATTAAAGGAATCAAAATGAAGAAGAAAATTATTTCAGGTAAGAGATTGAAGGGTGGCTTGGAGAAGGCGTTGAAAAAAAAGGATATCAACCAAAAAAGTTCAGACTCTAGCAAATCTTACAATTGCAGCACCAACATAAACCATTTAATCTTGAGGTTTTATTTACAAAATTTTTAATTCTTGAATTCGACGTCCCTTATATAATGATATTAATTTTTTTCTATTTTATAGGTGAGCTAAGGTACAAACAACACCAGCATTACCTTCTGATCTTGAGGTTTCATTAAAAGAAATTTTATATTCTTGAATTTTATATCCCTTATATAATGCTATTATTTTTTCCTTTTTTAGGTGAGACAGGGTTGAAAGAAAACTTGTAAACTACATTAAATCAATATACGATTCCCTACCAAGGAGACAATCAAGCTGAGGTTTAATCAGTATTTTAAATTGCACCAGTCATATGTTATTTAATTTCTCATTATTTTTTTCTTCATTTGTTCAGTATACAAATCAAATGCAAGGAACTGAGATTTGTATTGATAAGTTAAATATGGTTCAAATTCACTAACCATATTTTTTGTCTAAACAATTTCTCTAGATACATGTGTTCTTTTTAATAAAAAATTTTAATGTTTTAACAATAAGTGTAATTATTTTGATTATATACTCCTTAACATTTTTTATGATAAGTTGTCTCTGCCAATTCAAGTCAAAAAAATTCTATTGAAAGTGTTCCATTGTCTATGGACATGACCAACTCCCAATTGGTATTTATCTTTTGCCAGAATACTATTAATAATGACATTTTGTTTAGTGACTTATTCACAATTTACTAATGATACTGGTTTTTTTTATGATTCTTATAGGCACAACCAGCACATAGTGTCAATGATGTGGTGATAAAAAACTCATGACAAAATAGTAGTGTTAACTATAATAGTGCATATATAGGTGGTTTCGTTGAGACATGTGATTGTTTAGTTCCATATGTAGGAGGCATGTTTTGTAAATACAAAATGAAAAGAAAGTAGAGTGTTTAAGTTCATTTTTGCATTTTTATCGACTAGGTGCATATTTTGTTTCCTACTTAAAATTGGAAAAATCTTTCTTATAATTTCATTATTATGTAATTTTTTGTATAGTCATTATTATGTATTATCTATAAATGACAAATCCTTATTTAAAAAATATTTTTGTGCCAAAGTGCGAAGTGTTTAATTCTTGAGATTGTCATGAAACTTCTAACAATGGTATGGAAAACAAAAAATGAACATCGAACTTCTATTTTTTTCAGGGATGAAATTGTGGGGGGAAATATTAGTAAAAGTGAAAATGTAAATGAAACTGTGAGAAATTCATGGTGGACTGGAAAAAAAAACAAGTTGTATATAAATGTGTCTTCATATGTTACAATCTTCAAAGTAGCATTCTTAAAAACAAATCAACACTAGTCAGTTTTTAGAATAAATCATAGTCTACAAGTATAATCGCCACAAATGATCTTTAGAATCATGAGCTAAATAATTATAATACAATATGAGCCAAAGAGAGCAAAGAGAAGTAAGAAGTTGAACTAGTTGCATCTCCATTGCCAACAAAAAATGTAGGACTTGGAGGCGAACTAGTCTGAGCATCCAAAGCTGCAAGAAGGCTCAGATTCTCTAAAGAAGAAAATTTGGCAGGATTTTTTGTCATTATCATGTCAAGTTGATTCTTAAGCTTTTGAACCCGAGAGTGCACTATCTCAATTTTTCCAAAGGACTGCCTCCAAGTTGTTATCATTGCCATCAGCAAACTTGAAAATGAATCGGTCACATCAAAACCACATATGTCACTACACTCAGTATGTTGATCTGTAGTTGCTGCTCAAAAATCATAGTGAGCATGTCAGTAATTGTAATGACTAAGCAAAAATTTTCGGACGTAAATGTATGTAAGAAATGAAATAAAGATAAAAACTAGAACAAGCTATTAAAAGTAAATTCAAGCAACTACTTTTATTTTTGTTTTGTTTTATCATGTGGGTATTAAGAGGCTATACAAATAAAACTCAACAAATTGTACAATAATACAGCCAAAAACTATGGTTCTAAATTGAAACCTGTTGCAGAAACAAACTATTTTAGTAGATAATACATAATTTTAAAAAGGTAGCACAAGTCCAATGATATTTCATCAACATAATCACTAAATTTTCTGATGAAAATAACATCTATTACTGATTTCTCTTTTTTTAGTTACATTTCTATAAAATCAACTAAAACTCAAATTTGTATCATATAGACAACAATTTTATCTTCTGAAGTTAATGGTATTATTACATATATCTTAAAGTATAGTTTAAACACTAAAGCATTTTCATATGAATGAAAAGATGGGAAAGCTTAGTGACAAAATAAGAAGTTGCTAGACACTGTAGTATGATTGATGTAATGATATCTTGAAAATTAAAGTCAGATCTTTAATTTATCAGGGTCTCTATGTCAATCTAACATTATTTGTTTCAACTGTGCTTTTCATCAATATAGTCTCTTAATTGATGAGAAGAAAATACTAAAACATTAAATTTGTTTTTTGGTATCAATTAAGTGTTTGATGAACATTCACAGTGTTTGAAAAGGAAACAAGAGGCTATAACACAGAAGCAAAGCTTTGTCTCACAACAGAGCATGGTTATCAAAATGGGGGGAATTACAACGTCAGCTGAATTATCGCTATCAATAGCAAGTCCTAAAATCTGCCACAAGTGTTACACCATTTCCATCCCTATTAAAAATAATCCAAGCAGATGATATGTGGCGATAAAGTTACATATTATTACTACAATCTAACATTCAAGGAATGCGAAACAGTGGAGACATGTTCTCCAAAAATAGTATATGTTTATCTACAGATGACACAATTATGGCATTGGGGAGCTATTCTGATCCTGTTGATAGAAGGATTCATATACAGCTACTCTTGTCTTTGATTCATGCAAATCTAGTTCTTGCTTGAAACCTTGAGTCATCTTGATAAAGTCATTCATGTGCGTTACTTTCCATTGCTTCAAAATATACAATGACACAAGAAGTTGAGAAGAAAAAAGCATTAGAAAAATAGTAAATTCATGACTAATCTCTATAAAATCCAAAACCCTTAGATGACATCCCAGTCACATTGCACGAGGAACTTAATTCAACATCTTTTAGGTCAAACTCAATATTTGCACTGCATTGTATTTACTCAAAGTAGCAGGTGATTATTCTAACACTAATGATTTCTAAATTAGCATCAAGAGTTTTCTTATCAACAACAAAGACCTCATTCATCTGATTTCATAGAACTCAGAGAAAAACACCAGTCATCCAAGATGAATTTTGGTTTAGAAGAAAAAGTAACTATCTTAGGATTCAATAAAAACAAACTTTCATCACATCCCATAAGAATCCCTTTAATCCTCCAGGTTAGAATCAGTAGACAATGCTTATCTTCCCTTGTGTTTCTCACCTAAATCAAATCTACAATATGACTAACCATACCCATTCTGAGGAAATTTACCTTAAAATGCCACTCCAAACAAGTTAGGATCATCTTTATCCAACCAAGCATAAGTAAATGCTTGAACTTCCTCGAAACTGTCCTGCAATAACATCATCACCATGTTTCAGCAAGAACCCATCTCACAATACACTCGTCCACATGCAAACTATATGAAATATAATCCCTAAAACATGAGAAGAAAGAATCAGTAACAAAGCATTCACAAGATTCAATTGAATACTCACCCTTAAAGAAACATCTACCGGCCTTCTCTTATATTCCTTGTCCTTGAACATATCCAAAATGTCTCAAGGTTAGTAATTCCAAAGAAGAGCTTCATTCATTACAAAATCTCTTTCAAGTTTTGTTTTTTATTATGAAAAGAAAAGGTGGGTATTGACTATAAAATTGAAAAATTTTTAAAAATAACAATAAAATTAGACTTGTCGCTAACCATGTCATCTTGCTTCTCATAGTGCATCTCCGACTCTCCCTGCTACATCGTCAAGTGCTTGGGATCAGAACTACAACCCGCACAATAACAAGAAGAGCAAAAAAGAGGGGGCATTGATTTGGCTTTGAAGCCAGACTCTTAAGTTTTATTAAAACGTTGACGTTTTAATCGTGAAACAACACAAGAACAACGATTTCGGAATAGCTGATCTGATGTCGGTTTTAACCAGTCAGTTGGTCTATATTATTTAGTAAAATATATTCCATAGATTTTAAAACTTTTAAGCATAATATAAGGACAAAATTTTCCTAACATTACAAACAATCCTTGAGAATATATACATATATATACATACATACATATATGTATATATATATATATATATATATATATACATATATGTATGTATGTATATATATGTATATATTCTCAAGGATTGTTTGTAATGTTAGGAAAATTTTGTCCTTATATTATGCTTAAAAGTTTTAAAATCTATGGAATATATTTTACTAAATAATATAGACCAACTGACTGGTTAAAACCGACATCAGATCAGCTATTCCGAAATCGTTGTTCTTGTGTTGTTTCACGATTAAAACGTCAACGTTTTAATAAAACTTAAGAGTCTGGCTTCAAAGCCAAATCAATGCCCCCTCTTTTTTGCTCTTCTTGTTATTGTGCGGGTTGTAGTTCTGATCCCAAGCACTTGACGATGTAGCAGGGAGAGTCGGAGATGCACTATGAGAAGCAAGATGACATGGTTAGCGACAAGTCTAATTTTATTGTTATTTTTAAAAATTTTTCAATTTTATAGTCAATACCCACCTTTTCTTTTCATAATAAAAAACAAAACTTGAAAGAGATTTTGTAATGAATGAAGCTCTTCTTTGGAATTACTAACCTTGAGACATTTTGGATATGTTCAAGGACAAGGAATATAAGAGAAGGCCGGTAGATGTTTCTTTAAGGGTGAGTATTCAATTGAATCTTGTGAATGCTTTGTTACTGATTCTTTCTTCTCATGTTTTAGGGATTATATTTCATATAGTTTGCATGTGGACGAGTGTATTGTGAGATGGGTTCTTGCTGAAACATGGTGATGATGTTATTGCAGGACAGTTTCGAGGAAGTTCAAGCATTTACTTATGCTTGGTTGGATAAAGATGATCCTAACTTGTTTGGAGTGGCATTTTAAGGTAAATTTCCTCAGAATGGGTATGGTTAGTCATATTGTAGATTTGATTTAGGTGAGAAACACAAGGGAAGATAAGCATTGTCTACTGATTCTAACCTGGAGGATTAAAGGGATTCTTATGGGATGTGATGAAAGTTTGTTTTTATTGAATCCTAAGATAGTTACTTTTTCTTCTAAACCAAAATTCATCTTGGATGACTGGTGTTTTTCTCTGAGTTCTATGAAATCAGATGAATGAGGTCTTTGTTGTTGATAAGAAAACTCTTGATGCTAATTTAGAAATCATTAGTGTTAGAATAATCACCTGCTACTTTGAGTAAATACAATGCAGTGCAAATATTGAGTTTGACCTAAAAGATGTTGAATTAAGTTCCTCGTGCAATGTGACTGGGATGTCATCTAAGGGTTTTGGATTTTATAGAGATTAGTCATGAATTTACTATTTTTCTAATGCTTTTTTCTTCTCAACTTCTTGTGTCATTGTATATTTTGAAGCAATGGAAAGTAACGCACATGAATGACTTTATCAAGATGACTCAAGGTTTCAAGCAAGAACTAGATTTGCATGAATCAAAGACAAGAGTAGCTGTATATGAATCCTTCTATCAACAGGATCAGAATAGCTCCCCAATGCCATAATTGTGTCATCTGTAGATAAACATATACTATTTTTGGAGAACATGTCTCCACTGTTTCGCATTCCTTGAATGTTAGATTGTAGTAATAATATGTAACTTTATCGCCACATATCATCTGCTTGGATTATTTTTAATAGGGATGGAAATGGTGTAACACTTGTGGCAGATTTTAGGACTTGCTATTGATAGCGATAATTCAGCTGACGTTGTAATTCCCCCCATTTTGATAACCATGCTCTGTTGTGAGACAAAGCTTTGCTTCTGTGTTATAGCCTCTTGTTTCCTTTTCAAACACTGTGAATGTTCATCAAACACTTAATTGATACCAAAAAACAAATTTAATGTTTTAGTATTTTCTTCTCATCAATTAAGAGACTATATTGATGAAAAGCACAGTTGAAACAAATAATGTTAGATTGACATAGAGACCCTGATAAATTAAAGATCTGACTTTAATTTTCAAGATATCATTACATCAATCATACTACAGTGTCTAGCAACTTCTTATTTTGTCACTAAGCTTTCCCATCTTTTCATTCATATGAAAATGCTTTAGTGTTTAAACTATACTTTAAGATATATGTAATAATACCATTAACTTCAGAAGATAAAATTGTTGTCTATATGATACAAATTTGAGTTTTAGTTGATTTTATAGAAATGTAACTAAAAAAAGAGAAATCAGTAATAGATGTTATTTTCATCAGAAAATTTAGTGATTATGTTGATGAAATATCATTGGACTTGTGCTACCTTTTTAAAATTATGTATTATCTACTAAAATAGTTTGTTTCTGCAACAGGTTTCAATTTAGAACCATAGTTTTTGGCTGTATTATTGTACAATTTGTTGAGTTTTATTTGTATAGCCTCTTAATACCCACATGATAAAACAAAACAAAAATAAAAGTAGTTGCTTGAATTTACTTTTAATAGCTTGTTCTAGTTTTTATCTTTATTTCATTTCTTACATACATTTACGTCCGAAAATTTTTGCTTAGTCATTACAATTACTGACATGCTCACTATGATTTTTGAGCAGCAACTACAGATCAACATACTGAGTGTAGTGACATATGTGGTTTTGATGTGACCGATTCATTTTCAAGTTTGCTGATGGCAATGATAACAACTTGGAGGCAGTCCTTTGGAAAAATTGAGATAGTGCACTCTCGGGTTCAAAAGCTTAAGAATCAACTTGACATGATAATGACAAAAAATCCTGCCAAATTTTCTTCTTTAGAGAATCTGAGCCTTCTTGCAGCTTTGGATGCTCAGACTAGTTCGCCTCCAAGTCCTACATTTTTTGTTGGCAATGGAGATGCAACTAGTTCAACTTCTTACTTCTCTTTGCTCTCTTTGGCTCATATTGTATTATAATTATTTAGCTCATGATTCTAAAGATCATTTGTGGCGATTATACTTGTAGACTATGATTTATTCTAAAAACTGACTAGTGTTGATTTGTTTTTAAGAATGCTACTTTGAAGATTGTAACATATGAAGACACATTTATATACAACTTGTTTTTTTTTCCAGTCCACCATGAATTTCTCACAGTTTCATTTACATTTTCACTTTTACTAATATTTCCCCCCACAATTTCATCCCTGAAAAAAATAGAAGTTCGATGTTCATTTTTTGTTTTCCATACCATTGTTAGAAGTTTCATGACAATCTCAAGAATTAAACACTTCGCACTTTGGCACAAAAATATTTTTTAAATAAGGATTTGTCATTTATAGATAATACATAATAATGACTATACAAAAAATTACATAATAATGAAATTATAAGAAAGATTTTTCCAATTTTAAGTAGGAAACAAAATATGCACCTAGTCGATAAAAATGCAAAAATGAACTTAAACACTCTACTTTCTTTTCATTTTGTATTTACAAAACATGCCTCCTACATATGGAACTAAACAATCACATGTCTCAACGAAACCACCTATATATGCACTATTATAGTTAACACTACTATTTTGTCATGAGTTTTTTATCACCACATCATTGACACTATGTGCTGGTTGTGCCTATAAGAATCATAAAAAAAACCAGTATCATTAGTAAATTGTGAATAAGTCACTAAACAAAATGTCATTATTAATAGTATTCTGGCAAAAGATAAATACCAATTGGGAGTTGGTCATGTCCATAGACAATGGAACACTTTCAATAGAATTTTTTTGACTTGAATTGGCAGAGACAACTTATCATAAAAAATGTTAAGGAGTATATAATCAAAATAATTACACTTATTGTTAAAACATTAAAATTTTTTATTAAAAAGAACACATGTATCTAGAGAAATTGTTTAGACAAAAAATATGGTTAGTGAATTTGAACCATATTTAACTTATCAATACAAATCTCAGTTCCTTGCATTTGATTTGTATACTGAACAAATGAAGAAAAAAATAATGAGAAATTAAATAACATATGACTGGTGCAATTTAAAATACTGATTAAACCTCAGCTTGATTGTCTCCTTGGTAGGGAATCGTATATTGATTTAATGTAGTTTACAAGTTTTCTTTCAACCCTGTCTCACCTAAAAAAGGAAAAAATAATAGCATTATATAAGGGATATAAAATTCAAGAATATAAAATTTCTTTTAATGAAACCTCAAGATCAGAAGGTAATGCTGGTGTTGTTTGTACCTTAGCTCACCTATAAAATAGAAAAAAATTAATATCATTATATAAGGGACGTCGAATTCAAGAATTAAAAATTTTGTAAATAAAACCTCAAGATTAAATGGTTTATGTTGGTGCTGCAATTGTAAGATTTGCTAGAGTCTGAACTTTTTTGGTTGATATCCTTTTTTTTCAACGCCTTCTCCAAGCCACCCTTCAATCTCTTACCTGAAATAATTTTCTTCTTCATTTTGATTCCTTTAATTCCAATGTCATTCTTTTCACGAATTTCAATCCCATTTTGGTTCAAGTGATCTGTTATAACACTTGAATATTGAACCATCTCTTTACCTTGTATTCTAACAATGGAGTTCGCATTCGAGTGTTGGATAGTTAATCCATTACCTTGTAGCCTACCGTCCACGATTTCCAACATCTTCAAAATACAATCTTTAACAATTTTGTAAGTCTCTTCACTCTCAGATGCTTTTGTTACCAATTGAACATATAGCCCACACAATTCTTTACGCCACATACTTTGACATATCTTAAGATTCAAATTACTTATGCTGATTCCAGAATTTTTAGCATCCACGAATCCATGTTTTGCTTTACGTGTCCATCATTTCAATACGTATTGACTTGGGATCTCCATAATATTTTTCACAGTAAAAACTTTCAAAACATGAAAAAATAAATTTTCAGCAAACTCGAATTTTCTACAACTACAATCAACTTTTCCATTTGATGAATCATAAGTAACGGTATGGTAATAGCTCTTCTTATAAGGGGTAATTTGATATTTTGTGAATGATCCAGCCTCCCTAAAACTTTCAATACTAGAATCATGAGACTTACACCACTCATTTTGAAAGCACTTGAACACCTCAGGATTATAAACACTAGCTACATGTTTCAAAGTTTCAATTGGATACAATAATAAGGGAATACTTGTACTTGATTTAAAATCAGCCTTTAACTCTTCATATCTACGATCTTCAAGGAGTCTTTCAAAGTGGTGAAAAAACTCCAAGAATTTGTGTTTATAAGTAACATACCTCTTTACAACATTATTTATACTCTCACTTCTTTGTGTTGTCGTCATGTCTGCATAAAACATTGCTCTTCCATATACTAAAGCCCATTTCTCCTTTATCCCAAACATATGCCTTAATCAATCATTATTTTCTAGACCATATTTGCGTAACATCTCATCCCATGCATTTACAAAATCTTCCTCTTCTTTAAAATCACATATGCATAAGCTAAAATCTCTAGCAAAATCTTTGAATTAAGAGAAAACACCACTTAAATGGATGATCACATTTTGATACATGTGTAAAATACATAAGCGATGATGAGTTTCACCTTTGCCATTGCTACATCTTAGTCTATAAGAATAGTTTTAGGTCTTTTATCATACATAGCTTTCATAAAAGTATCAAATAATCATTCAAACGTGAGGGATGTCTCATCATATAACAATGCAATACCAAATGATGTAGTTTGCTTATGATGATTGATACCTACAAGCAATGCAAGAGGACGACCTTCATTGTTCTTCTTGTAAGTTGTGTCAAAGCAAACCACATCACCAAATTTTGAGTAATCTGCTCTCATCTTTGAATCTGACCAGAAAATGTTGATTATTAAATCATCTTTGCCAACTTAGATAGCATAATTTTTTTGGATCATTTAATTGCATTTTATGCAAATATTCCAAAACACCTCTTGTATCCCCTCTTTTCACATCTCTCATTCTTTTAGACCATAAGTAATTTCTGTAGTCATCTGGTATGAAACCTAAATTCTCTCAACCACCTACTTGCCTAACCATGACATCATAAGATGCCTTTGGTGGGATTCCTATGTCATTTGCCATTTTAATTTGCATTACTGTAGGTAAACTTATCTTTCAGTAAGATCAGTGTAAGTTCGTGTTGTTTGGACTTGAGAGGTAGTGATTATGCTCCTTAATAAATTGAACCACACAGAGTTGTCCATTTCTTTGACAACTAACTCTCATTTTAGCTTCATAACCAAACCTGGACATGCTGCTTTCACGTACATATGTCGTTTGTCTTTTCCTCGTTTGCCTTCAACACTACAACAAAACATTCTATTAATGAAGTTTCCATATTTATCTTTGTGGTTTCTGCTTCTCATTATCTCAAACCTAACTTCTTTATCATATGCCAAATAGAATTGGTAAGTATCTTCTTCTGTCTCAATTTTCATTCCATTTTTTGGTATTAATTCTTTAGATACAAATGAGCGGGGTAGCTTGTGAAACCTGATTACTGTTTAAATTCATGACAACTATAAGCTCATCTTTACCTTCACTCCTGCCAACTTTATTACTATCTTCAAAATTTAACTGACGACAAGATGAAGATACACCCGCCATAGAAGTATTAGGTTTGATCCTGAAGCAAAAACTCAAAAAAATAAATGAAAAAAATTGAAATGGATACTTCACTTTCATAATATAAAGAAACACTAAGTGTAGAATTCATAATTTAATTAAGAAGCAAAAATGAATCCTTTAGCATTAAACTTAAATAAATATCTAACAGCTAGTGCTAAAGAAATTCTTTAAAAAATGTTTGGTTTCTCTGTTTGTCGTTCCCACATGTTGGTAAACTAGAAACAAAAAAGAAAGGAAAAGGAAAAGGAATCGGCCTTGCTGAAGCTAAAAAAGAGTCGGCTGATCCATAAGAGAATTGAGTTTTATTAAAATAATGTCGTATTGTGGTGAAATAGAGTTGGAACAGATTTATTGAAACGGAAGATCCGAATTGTCACTCCACTTAAACAATCCATTTCTTTTAAAGAATTAAAATAAAAGTTACTTCCTTTTTTCATCATAATCAATTAGGTGTTATTGTACGAAAATCAAGTTTGAATGTGATATAAAATAAAAGTTACTTCCTTTTTTCATCATAATCAATTAAGTGTTATACCGGCTGGTATTTTGCATGGGTTTTGGGCCATGCAAAACCGGTATCAAAATTTAAAATTTCGTATGGGTTTTGGGCCAGTACGGAACAGAATTCATATTAATGGATGTGAATCATACCTTGAAGACAATCTGATAGCACCAAATGTCAAAGGCTTGATTCGTTTTCACAACTAAAACACAACAAAGATCAAATGAACGACTGAAGAAATGCTAACACACACCGTAATAATCTTCACAGTTCTTTCTCCTACAGCATGGGGACTGAAAACATAATTGGGTGCTCAAACCTATCAGCCTTTAAAAAACAGAGTTAAATAGACTCAGAAGAAGCTCTCAAGTGACTAGATTAATGAAGTAGCTTATGTCATGAAAATGAAAAATGAATCATATTAACATATCCCAAGTTTCCTTTTCCATTTTTCAGGTTTAGGTTTGAAAATATTAGGATAAAATCACATAATAATATGTTCAAACTATGATTGATTCCACCTTTCACTAGGTCCAATCAAGCATCATTAACCAAGAAACACTATAAGATTATCTATTGAGAAGCACGATATTTGTTCCAGTTAAAGCAGCAAATTGATGTATCAATCAAATAGGAAATTAGTTCTGCAATGGGGTTAGAACAGTAAATAGAGGGACTAAATCAATGCATTTGAATAGATAAACAACCAAACTAAGATTCCAATGGCATGAAAGTGATTGCCGATTGAGAAGCATTGAAGTTATATAATTGTAATGTCAAATTTATTTTCCCTCGAAAGCTATTGAGCAAGAGTAACTAGTTCAAGCCTTTTACTTTTTCCAACCTGCCATAAACAAGGAACTTAACATTATGTACTGAATTGTGTTCAAATACCCTCGAATAACTCTTACGAGTGAATTTAACTCAGTTTTCTAGAAGCATATGACAATACAGAAGGTAGCGATAAAAAGATTGGTCTATATTTTTGAGTTGCACGGGGAAACATTAAAGTCCTTGCAGATGTTGCAGAAGAAATGAAAACAATTAACTAATGAAAGTGAATAACAAAATTAACATTTTGAAATGAGAGGAGAGACAGAACTAGGACCCTAACATTATTTTAGCTACTAGCTACCCTTTCCCAGCAGGATGATCTATGAGGAAGCTCTGTAGGAAAACTAAAACCTGAACAAAACCATAATTTCAACAAGGAACAAGAATAATACAGACAAAATATATCTATCTCTACAATGAACATGTAGATTTTTTATCTTGGTGCATAGAATTCAAGTTCAAACACAACCCAAAAAAGACCACATCATATTTGATACCATGTTTTTAAAGTATATTTATCATTCATAAACCATGCAGTCTAAGTGTAAACATGTTTGAAACAATTTAGTGATTGATAAGCTAAATTAAGAAAGATAGGCTCTTTTTAAAACAAAACCAGAATTTTGGGTAAGAATATGGTTTATGGTTTGGTTCTTAAGGAAACAAAGTTTAAGATGTGGGTTTCTTTAATTGTTGATCTTTCATTGTTTTCTGGAGAGAACTAGAGAGAATACATACATCTTGTTGTTGATTCTCTATTAAATTGTCTTTCCACATTTCAAATTCCTATGAAATTAGCAAACCGGTTTCATGGTCACTAAAATAGAAGTTGGATGTTTTTCAAATAGGATGAAAAAAATGGCCCTAAAACTTGCTTTGAAATCTTATCAGTCAGTCCCAAGTGTGTAATAAAATGTCTATTACATTATATAGGACTTGGAAAGTAGAACTTAGAAACTATAAAAGTTAAGAAGAACTAAGTAAATAGAGAATGGAAGATGTAAGTAATATGGAAAGCAATTTATAATGGTTAGCATGCGATAAGGAAGTGTTTGACAGCTGATGTAAAACCATAAATTTGACTGCTTATAATGTTAACGAGCTCCTAGAATTTTTTGGAAATGAAGGCAACAAAGCCAGATAATTCTGCAAAGGAGAGTTGCTGCAAGATATTGAACGTCTAGTTGATCTCTGGTGTAAAAATCAATATAGTGGGCTTCGTATTGATTAATTGGGAAAGATGGATTTCAAAAATGGTGCATCCTCAACAATAAAACTTGTGGTAGATATGTATGGTAAAAATGGTTAATATGGCATTTTTCTGTAATGTTTATGATATGGTGATCCACTGACAAAAAAAAGGGAAATATACATTAAGGAATCGACATGTATATATGCTAAAAAATAGAGAGATAAAGAGAATGAAAATACGAAAGGAAGATCATACACATTCATATCTTGATTGTGCTTTATTTTCAAATTTCGAAACAAGTATACTATAAGTTAAATCACTAACTGATTCATGTTGAGTGCTCTCATAAAAGTTAGTTTATTCCTACAACATGTTTTAGGAAATCCATGTTGTAGAAACTTTTTTAAAAAATCTGCAACATGTTGATAACTAAGTAGAATAGATTTTTCATCCCAGTTTAGAAAATAGGAATCCATAACCAAGATTACATCATCTATATGAGGATGAATCTTTGGACCTTCTGAAAACAAGCATAAGGAACAAAATTCACCATACTCCTAAACCTATGTATTTGGCTTTCCCTTACTATTCAAGAACGAGTTACATAACATTTTTATTTTATTGACAAGCTTATAGTTCCATTTATACATAACAGTACTTGAGGAGGTACATGCATAGATGCCCACATAAAGGATGAGAAGAGAGACTTTGGATGATCTCAGGCTCATACTTTACAGAGGACAAGTTCGAATGGCTTAGTTGGAACCATTATTCTTTTCTTTCCCATTTTTATAAGATGAAGTATACTGCCAATTGATCAAACAAAAGAAGAATAGAGAATTTTTACACCAATTCCACATTAAAACTTAAAGCAAAGAGAAACATATAAGCAAACAAGTACAAAATCAAGCACTTCATTAAAGAGACACAAACATAACTGGGTTTTATTTCTAAGTCACGAAGTTGCTTACCAGATCATTCCTTTCATATTAGAATCGCTTTTAAATTACAAAAACATGAGCTTTTCTTGTCTCTATGAGTATAATAAAGAATTCATCGAAGACTAAAATTTGCTAACTTGCTAGTTAGTTTTAGTAATCATTTTCTTAGGATGGGAACTAATCTCAAAATCTTGTCAATGTTTTGGTAACTATAAACAGAATGTTAAAGGAGAGTCGAGGATTGCAGTGGACGATTGAGGGATGCGATTTAACAAAGCGCTAACCACCCGAACACCTTGTGAAGGCCACTAACTGCTGCTGCAGACGATCATTGTCGTTACAAAAATCATAGAGTCATAAGAGAAACAACAACCCAGAAGGGGGATTAAAATAAGCAAGAGCTTTAAAGATAAGAAGTTAGCTGGGATAAGGACCAAAGTGGGATTTCAGTTCTTTGGAGACATCTAAGAAAATATGACTTAAACTGAGCATGACGAGAAGGCGGGAAGCAAATGAAAGGGGAGAGGAGGCATCGTTCAGCTTGGCTTTAAAGCCAGACTCTTAAGATTTATTAAAAAGTTGACCGACATTAGATCAGTTGTTCCGAAATCGCTATTCCTATATTTTTTTGTGATTAAAACGTTGACGTTTTAATCACGGAACAACATAGGAATAGCGGTTTCGGAACAACTGATCTAATGCTGGTTAAAACCATATTTCAAAGGTTTTACACAACTTCCAACCATACTTTCACCTTTCATTGCGTAGGTAAGACCCTGTCTAAGCAAGCAATGCTTTCTTGGGTGAAAAGCAAAATCATAGAAACTTACCCTTGCTCTTTGTTTGGATAGGGAATAATCAAAAGACAGTGATTAAAAGTAATTATGTAATGCTTCCCTTTTTCTTGCTTCAATTCTCTAATTTCTAATATCGGTGTATTAAAGCTCTTGTATGGTTTCCAACTCCCTTTTTGTTGTATTGACAAGACGGTGTGTGTTGCCAATATTGACATTGTTATAGCATCTTCATGTCCTACTTGATTAGTTGCATTTTCTTTGAGTAAATAATTTGTTTAGATCCTCTAATGTCGGATCTCAATGTAGTCCATAATCCTTCGTTAAAACCACTAGTTGCATTAGGAATTCATTGAATCTGAAAGGATGAACACTTTTTTTTTCTGTAGTCAAAGAGGTGAGAATGGGAGTATGATTAGATAAGTAATTAGTAGCAAACTTTGAAAAACAACTGGGGAATAAGTTCATCCATCTTAAATTTGCTATACTTCTATCCAATTTCTTCTTTATCATATTAAAAATCGATTGCTTGTTGGTCCATGTATAAAAATAGCCTCCCATTGGTATATCAGTGCACTGAGCTTCTTCTAGGCATTTTCCAAGTTCCATGCATAGATAACAAACTGACCTGGAACCTTCAGCTTCCTCAGCCCTTAATATGGAATTAAAGTCACCTGATAGCATCCATAGGTTAGCATTAGAACTAACAATTTCCTTGATGTGGTTCTACAAAAAATTTCTTTGATAAGCACTGTTATGTGCATATATGACGAAGACACATAATCTTTGGTTGAGTTATCCAAGGCAAATTTCTAAATGCACCATTTAATCAATTATGCTAGATGAGATAACAGTTAAGGGATTAGAATCATATAATACTAAAATTATGCAATTCAGATGACAGGAGATGTTTGAGATGCCACTTAGCTGGAAAATAATTCAGCAGCTTACAATCCTCTATTCATATTATTGTTTCCAAAATACCAGCCATAATGACTTTATTCTCTAAGGTAATGTCTCTAATCATCAGTTGTTTATTGGGGGTGTTAGCCCCCTTTACAATCCAAGTGAGAAAAATCATAAAGTTGACTCCCCTAGGAAGAGTTTTTTCTTTTGGTTTGATCTTTTCCTTTGGTTACTATTTCAAAATATGTTGCTATCTGTGATTGTTGTATTTTTTTTTTACCATGAGTTATATTGAGATTATTCTGTACAATTCTAGGATTCCCATTTTCCATAATAATTATCTTTGACTCCACCATATGTACTGTCTTTTTTTTTTTAGTTTCATTGATAATTTCACTGTTTTTTGCTACAGGATTACAGGTTGCAACAACATCTACACTTAAATTCCCTTTTTGCCATAATAATTTTTTTGATTCCACCACCTGCACTGTCTCCTTTTGCATTTCATTAGTTATATCACTATTTTTTGCTG
>JANKYE010424241.1:0-12558 GCA_032467995.1 Erythroxylum dillonii
TCTGCATTTTGTGCATCTTCTGAGTTTTGTACATCTTCTTTGTTTTGTGTTTCTTTTGTGTTTTGCGTTTTTCCTATGTTTTGCGCATCTTCTTTGTTTTGCGCTTATTCTGTGATTTTCCACTTCTTTTATACTTTGCGCATCTTCTGTGGCTTTCGCATCTTTTGTGGTTTGTGTTTCTTTTGTGTTTTCCGCTTTTTCTTTGTTTTGCGCTTCTTCTACGTTTTGCGTTTTCTATGTGTTTGTCTACTTCTTTTGTGTTTTGCGCATCTTTTTTGTTTTGCGCTTTTTCTGGGTTTCTTCACTTCTTCTGCGTTTTGCGCATCTTCTGTGTCTTGGGCATCTTTTGTGTTTTGTGCTTCTTTTCTTCCGTGTTTCGCGTTTCCTCTGTGTTTCTCCACTTCTTTCGTGTTTTGTCCAACTGTGTTTTTTTCTTATTCTCCACTTCTTTTCGGTTTTGCGATTCTTTTGTGTTTTGCTCCTCTTCTGTGTTTCTCCACTTCTTTTGGGTTTTGCGCATCTTCTATGATTTGCGCTTGCTCTTTCTCATCTTCTTTTATGTTTTGTGCTTCATCTGTATTTTGTGCCTCTTTTATGTTTTGCGCTTTTTCTATGTTTCTCTACTTCTTATGTTTTGCGCTTCATCTGTGTTTTGTGCTTGTTCTGTGTTTTGCGCTTCTTCTGTGTTTCTCCACTTCTTCAATGTTTTGCGCCTTTTCTATATTTTGTCCATCTTCTGTGTTTTTTCACCTGTTCTATGTTTTGCGCTTCTTCTGTGTTTCTCCACTCCTTCTGTGTTTTGCGCATCTTCTGTCTTTTTCCCCTTGTTCTGTGTTTTGCGTTTTTCTGTGTTCCTCCACTTTTTCTGTGTTTTGCGCATCTTCTGTATTTTGAGTTTCGCCAGTGTTTTCCTACTTCTTTTGTGTTTTGCGTTTTTTTTGTGTTTTGCCCTTCTTCTGTGTTTAGCGGTTCTTTGTTGTTTCTCCACTTCTTTTGTGATTTTCAGTTTTTCTGTATTTTGCGCTTCTTCTGTGTTTTGAGCTTATTCTTTCTTTTGCACTAGTTCGGTGTTTTCCGCTTACTCTGTGTTTTGCACTTGTTCTGTGTTTTGTGCTTCTTCTGTGTTTTGTACTTCTTCTATGTTTTCCGGTTCTTCTATGTTTTGTGCATCTTCTGTGTTTTTTCACTTCTTATCTGTTTCTCGACATCTTCTACGTTTTGCGCATCTTCTGTGTTTTACACATCTTCTGTGTTTTACGCATCTTCTGTGTTTCTTCACTTCCTTTGTGTTTAGTGTATCATCTATGTTTTTTTCATCTTCTGTGTTTTGCGCTTATTCTGTGTTTCTCCACTTCTTTTGTGTTTAACGCATCATCTATGTTTTTTTCATCTTCTGTGTTTTGCGCTTATTCCGTGTTTCTCCACTTCTTTTGCGGTTTGCGCATTTTTTGTGTTTTGCACATCTTTTATGCTTTGTACTTCTTCTGTGTTTTTTGCTTCTTCTGTGTTTCTCCACTTCTTTTGTGTTTTGCGCTTCTTCTGTGTTTCTCCACTTCTTTTTTGTTTTGCGCTTCTTCTGTGTTTCTCCACTTCTTTTGTTTTTTGCACTTCTTCTGTGTTTTACGCTTCTTTTATGTTTCTCCCCTTTTTCTCTATTTTGCGCTTCATATGTGTTTTGCGCTTCTTCTGTGTTTCTCCACTTCTTCTGTGTTTCTCCTCTTCTTTTGTGTTTCACGCTTCTTCTATGTTTCCGTTATTCTGTGTATTGCGCTTCTTCTGTGTTTTGAGCTTCTTTTGTGTTTTGCGCTTCTTTTTTATTTTCTGCTTCTTCTGTGTTTTGTGTTTTTCGCTTTTTCTGTGTTTCTCCACTTCTTTCGTGTTTTGCGCATCTTCTGTGTTTTTTTGCTTATTCTGTGTTTTGCGTTTCTTCTGCGTTTCTCCACTTCTTTTGTGTTTTACGATTCTTTTGTGTTTTGCACCTCTTTTGTGTTTTGCGCATCTTTTGTGTTTTGCGCAAGCTCTTTGTTTGTTCTGTTTTTTTATTTTCCATTTTCTTTTTTGTTTTGCGCTTATTCTGTGTTTCTCCACTTCTTTTGTGTTTCACGCTTCTTCTACGTTTCCGTTATTCTGTGTATTGCGTATTCTTCTGTGTTTTGCGCTTCTTTTGTGTATTATGCTTCTTCTGTATTTTGCATATTCTTCTATGTTTTGCACATCTTTTGTGTATTACGCTTCTTCTGTGTTTTGTGCTTATTCTGTGTTTCTCCACTTCTTTTTTGTTTGCGCTTATTCTGTGTTTCTTCACTTCTTTTGTGTTTCACATTTCTTCTGTGTATTGCGCTTCTTTTTTCTTTTGAACTTCTTCTGCGTTTTACGCTTCTTCTGTGTTTTGTTACTCATCTGTGTTTTGCGGTTCTTCTGTGTTTTGTGTTTTTTTTGTGTTTCCGTATTTCTTTTGTGTTTTGCGCATCTTCGGTGTTTCTCCACTTCATCTGTGCTTTGAGCATCTTCGATGTTTTGCGCTTCTTCTGTATTTCTCCTCTTCTTCTATGTTTTGTGCTTCATTTGTGTTTCGTGCTTCTTTTGTGTTTTACGATTCTTCTTTGTTTCTCCACTTCTTCTACATTTTGTGCATCTTTTGAGCTTTGTACATCTTCTGTGGCTTACGCATCTTTTGTGGTTTGTATTTCTTTTGTGTTTTGCGCGCTTTTTCTTTGTTTTGCGCTTCTTCTATGTTTTGCACTTTTTCTGTGTTTCTCCACTTCTTCTACGTTTTGCGCATCTTTTTGTTTTGTGCATCTTCTGTGTTTTGTGCTTCTTCTGTGTTTTGTGATTCTTCCGTGTTTTGCTCATCTTCTGTTTTGTGCATCTTCTGTGTTTTTTGCTTATTCTGTTTTTTGAGTTTCTTCTGTGTTTCTTCACTTCTTTTGTGTTTTGCGCTTCTTTTGTGTTTTGCACCTCTTCTGTGTTTCTCCACTTCTTTTGGGTTTTGCGCATGTTCTGTGTTTTGCGCTTCCTCTGTGTCTGTTCTTTTTCTGTATTTTCATCTTCTTTTATGTTTTGTGCTTCATCTGTGTTTTGTGCCTCTTTTATGTTTTGCGCTTCTTTCATGTTTCTCCACTTCTTCTGCATTTTGCAGAACTTCAGTGTTTCGCGCTTTTTCTGTGTTTTATACTTCTTTTGTGTTTTGCGCTTATTCTGTGTTTTGTGCTTCTTCAATGTTTCTCTACTTCATCTGTGTTTGGTGCATCTTCTATGTTTTGTTCATCTTCTATATTTTACGCATCTTCTGCGTTTAACGCATTTTCTGTGTTATGTGCTTCTTTTGTGTTTTGCGTTTCTTCTGTGTTTTGCGCTTCATTTGTGTTTTGTGCTTCATTTGTGTTTTATGATTCTTCTTTGTTTCTCCACTTCTTCTACATTTTGCGCATCTTCTGAGTTTTGTACATCTTTGTTTTGTGTTTCTTTTGTGTTTTTACTATGTTTTGCGCATCTTCTGTGTTTTGCGCTTATTCCTTGATTCTCCACTTCTTTTATGCTTTGCGCATCTTCTGTGGCTTACGCATCTTTTATCGTTTGTGTTTTTTCGCTTTTTCTTTGTTTTGCACTTCTTCTGCGTTTTTCATTTTTTATGTGTTTATCCACTTCTTTTGTGTTTTGCGCATCTTTTTTGTTTTGCGCTTTTTCTGGGTTTCTCCACTTCTTCTGCATTTTGCTCATCTTCTGTGTTTTTCTCATCTTCTGTGTTTTGTGCTTCTTCTGTGTTTTGAGTTTCTTCTGTGTTTCTCCACTTCTTTCGTGTTTTGCGCATGTTCTGTGTTTTATTGCTTATTCTGTGTTTTGCGTTTCTTCTGTGTTTCTCCACTTTTTTTGTGTTTTGCGATTCTTTTGTGTTTTGTACCTCTTCTGTGTTTCTCCACTTCTTTTGGGTTTTGCGCATCTTCTGTGTTTTGAGCTTGCTCTTTTTCATCTTCTTTTATGTTTTGTGCTTCATCTGTGTTTTGTGCCACTTTTATGTTTTGCGCTTTTTCTATGTTTCTCTACTTCTTCTGTATTTTGCAGGTCTTCAGTGTTTCGCACTTCTTCTGTGTTTTATACTTCTTTTGTGTTTTGCGCTACTTCTGTATTTTACGCTTCTTCTGTGTTTTGCGCATATTCTGTGTTTTGTGCTTCTTTTGTGTTTTGCACTTCTTCTATGTTTCTCCTCTTCTTTTATGTTTTGCGTTTCTTCTGTGTTTCTCCACATCTTCAATGTTTTGCACCTTTTTTGTGTTTTGTGCTTCTTCACTTGTTCTATGTTTTGCGCTTCTTCTGTGTTTCTCCACTTCTTCTGTGTTTTGCGCATCCTCTGTCTTTTTCCCCTTGTTCTGTGTTTTACACATCTTCTGTGTTTTACGTTTTTCTGTGTTCCTCCACTTTTTCTGTGTTTTGCGCATCTTCTGCGTTTTGAGTTTCGCCAGTGTTTTCCCACTTCTTTTGTGTTTTGCGCTTTTTCTGTGTTTTGCCCTTCTTCTATGTTTAGCGCTTCTTTGTTGTTTCTCCACTACTTTTGTGATTTTGACTTTTTCAGTGTTTTGCGCTTCTTCTGTGTTTTGAGCTTAGTCTGTGTTTTGCACTAGTTCGGTGTTTTGCGCTTACTCTGTGTTTTGCACTTGTTCTGTGTTTTATGCTTCTTCTGTGTTTTGCACTTCTTCTATGTTTTCCGGTTGTTCTACGTTTTCCGGTTCTTCTGTGTTTTACGCATCTTCTGTGTTTCTTCACTTCTTTTGGTGCTTCGTTTATGTTTTGGACTTCTTCTATGTTTCTCTTCTTCTTCTATGTTTTGCTCTTCATCTGTTTTTTGTGCTTGTTCTGTGTTTTGCGCTTCTTCTGTGTTTCTCCACTTCTTCAATGTTTTGTGCCTTTTCTGTGTTTTGTGCTTGTTCTGTGTTTCTTCACTTGTTTTATGTTTTGCGCTTCTTTTGTGTTTCTCCACTTTTTCTGTGTTTTGCGCATCTTCTGTCTTTTTCCCCTTGTTCTGTGTTTTACACATCTTCTGTGTTTTGCACATCTTCTATGTTTGGTACTTCTTTTGTGTTTTGCACATCTTCTATGTTTTGTAATTTTTCTATGTTTTGTACTTCTTCTGTGTTTTGTGCTTCTTCTGCGTTTCTCCACTTCTTCTGTGTTTTGCACATATTCTGTATTTCGCGCATCTACTGCCTTTTGTGCTTCTTCTGTATTTCTACTCTTTTTCTGTATTTTGTGCCTCTTTTGTGTTTTATTCTTCTTCTGTGTTTTACGCTTCTTCTGTGTTTCTCAACTTCATTTGTGTTTTTTGCATCCTTTGTGTTTTACGCTTCCTCTGTCTTTTGTGCTTCTTCTGCATTTCTCCACATCTTTAGTGTTTTGTGCATATTCTGTGTTTTACGCATGTTCTGTGTTTTGCGCTTCTTCTATGTTTCTCCACTTCTTCTATGTTTTGCGTATTCTTCTGTTTTTTGCATATTTTTTGTGTATTATGCTTCTTCTGTGTTTTGCGCTTATTCTGTGTTTCTTCACTTCTTTTTCGTTTTGCGCTTATTCTGTGTGTTTTCCAGTTCTTTTGTGTTTCACGCTTCTTCTGTGTTTTGCGCTTCTTTTTTCTTTTGAGCTTCTTCTGCGTTTTACGCTTCTTCTGTGTTTTGTGCCTCATCTGTGTTTTGCGCATCTTCTGTGTTTTGCGTATTCTTCTGTGTTTTGCACATCTTTTGTGTA
Source organism: Erythroxylum dillonii (assembly GCA_032467995.1). Classification (NCBI taxonomy): domain Eukaryota; kingdom Viridiplantae; phylum Streptophyta; class Magnoliopsida; order Malpighiales; family Erythroxylaceae; genus Erythroxylum; species Erythroxylum dillonii. The sequence continues at coordinate 5,737 of JANKYE010424241.1, forward strand.
TTATGCTTCTTTTGTGTTTTACACTTATTTTGTTTTTCTCCACTTCTTTTTTGTTTTGCGCTTACTCTGTGTTTCTCCACTTCTTTTGTGTTTCACGCTTTTTCTGTGTTTCCGTTATTCTGTGTATTGCGCTTGTTCTGTGTTTTGAGCTTTTTCTGTGTTTTGCGCTTCTTTTTTATTTTGAGCTTCTTCTGCTTTTTACACTTCTTCTGTGTTTTATGCCTCAATTGTGTTTTCCGAATCTTCTGTGTTGTGCGCTTCTTTTGTGTTTCTATATTTCTTTTGTGTTTTGCGCATCTTCGGTGTTTCTCCACTTCATATGTGCTTTGTGTTTTATGATTCTTCTTTGTTTCTCCACTTCTTCTACATTTTGTGCATCTTCTGAGTTTTGTACATCTTCTTTGTTTTGTGTTTATTTTGTGTTTTGCGTTTTTCCTATGTTTTGCGCTTATTCTGTGATTCTCGACTTCTTTTATGCTTTGCGTATCTTCTGTGGCTTGCGCATTGTTTGTGGTATGTGTTTTCCGCTTTTTCTTTGTTTCGCGTTTCTTCTGCGTTTTGCGTTTTTTTGTGTTTATCCACTTCTTTTGTGTTTAGCGCATCTTCTGTATTTTGCGCATCTTCTGTGTTTTGTGCTTCTTCTGTGTTTTGCGTTTCTTCTGTGTTTCTCCACTTCTTTCGTGTTTTCCACATCTTCTGTGTTTTTTTGCTCATTCCGTGTTTCTCCACTTCTTTTTTGTTTTGCGATTCTTTTGTGTTTTGCACCTCTTCTGTGTTTCTCCACTTCCTTTGGGTTTTGCGCATCTTCTGTGTTTTGCGCTTGCTCTTTTTCATCTTCTTTTATGTTTTGTGCTTCATCTGTGTTTTGTGCCTCTTTTATGTTTTGCGCTTTTTATATGTTTCTCCACTTCTTCTGCATTTTGCAGATCTTCAGTGTTTCGCGCTTCTTCTGTGTTTTATACTTCTTTTGTGTTTTGCGCTACTTCTGTATTTTACGCTTCTTCTGTGTTTTGTGTTTCTTTTCTATTTTACGCTTTTTTTCTAAGTTTTGCACTTCTTTTGTGATTTTTCAATTCTTCTGTATTTTGCACATCTTCTGTGTTTTGTGCTTCTTTTGTGTTTTGCACTTCTTCTGTGTTTCTCCTCTTCTTCTATGTTTTGCGCTTCATCTGTGTTTTGTGCTTATTCTATGTTTTGCGTTTCTTCTGTGTTTCCCCACTTTTTCAATGTTTTGCGCTTTTTCTGTGTTTTGCGTTTCTTCTGTGTTTAGCGCTTCTTTGTTGTTTCTCCACTTCTGTTGTGATTTTCACTTTTCTGTGTTTTGCGCTTTTTCTGTGTTTTGAGCTTATTCTGTGTTTTGCACTAGTTCGGTGTTTTGCGCTTACTTTATGTTTTGCACTTGTTCTGTGTTTTGTGCTTCTTTTGTGTTTTGCACTTCTTCTATGTTTTCCGGTTCTCCTGTGTTTTGTGCTTTTTCTGTGTTTTTTCGCTTCTTATGTGTTTCTCGACATCTTCTACGTTTTGCGCATCTTCTGTGTTTTACACATCTTCTGTGTTTTACGCATCTTCTGTGTTTCTTCACTTCTTTTGTGTTTAGCGCATCATCTATGTTTTTTTCATCTTCTGTCTTTTGAGCTTATTCTATGTTTCTGCACTTCTTTTGTGTTTAACGCATCATCTAAGTTTTTTTCATCTTCTGTGTTTTGCGCTAATTCTGTGTTTCTCCACTTCCTTTGCGTTTTGCACATTTTTTGTGTTTTGCACATCTTCTATGTTTTGTACTTCTTCTGTGTTTTGTGCTTCTTCTGTGTTTCTCCACTTCTTTGGTGTTTTGCGCTTCTTCTGTGTTTCTCCACTTCTTTTTTGTTTTGCGCTTCTTCTGTGTTTCTACACTTCTTTTGTTTTTTGCACTTCTTCTATGTTTTACGCTTCTTTTATGTTTCTCCCCTTTTTCTCTATTTTTCGCTTCATCTGTGTTTTGCGCTTCTTCTGTGTTCCTCCACTTCTTCTGTGTTTTGCGCTTATTCTATGTTTATCCTCTTCTTTTGTGTTTCACACTTCTTCTGTGTTTCCGTTATTCTGTGTATTGCGCTTCTTCTGTGTTTTGAGTTTACTCTGTATTTTGCGCTTTTTCTGTGTTTATCCACTTGTTTTATGTTTTGCGTATCTTTTGTGTTTTGCGCTTTTTCTGGGTTTCTCCACTTCTTCTGCGTTTTGCGCATCTTCTGTATTTTATGCTTCTTTTCTTTTGTGTTTTGCGTTTCTTCTGTGTTTCTCCAGTTCTTCCGTGTTTTGCGCATCTTCTGTGTTTTGTGTTTATTCTGTGTTTCTCCATTTCTTCCGTGTTTTCCGCATCTTCTGTGTTTTTTTGCTTATTCTGTATTTTGCGTTTCTTCTGTGTTTCTCCACTTTTTTGTGGTTTGAGATTCTTTTGTGTTTTGCACCTCTTCTGTGTTTCTCCATTTCTTTTGGGTTTTGCGCATCTTCTGTGTTTTGCGCTTGCTCTGTCTTTGTTCTGTTTCTTTATTTTCCATCTTCTTTTTTGTTTTGAGCTTATTATGTGTTTCTCCACTTCTTTTGTGTTTCACGCTTCTTCTATGTTTCCGTTATTCTGTGTATTGCGCTTGTTCTGTGTTTTGAGCTTCTTCAGTGTTTTGCACTTCTTTTTTATTTTGAGCTTCTTCTACGTTTTACACTTCTTCTGTGTTTTATGCCTCATCTATGTTTTGCGTATATTCTATGTTTTGCGCTTCTTTTATGTTTCTATATTTCTTTTGTTTTTTGCGCATCTTCGGTGTTTCTCCACTTCATCTGTGCTTTGCGCATCTTCTGTGTTTTGCACCTCTTCTGTATTTCTCCTCTTCTTCTATGTTTTGTGCTTCTTTTGTGTTTTACGATTCCTCTTTGTTTCTCCACTTCTTCTGCGTTTTGTGCATCTTCTGAGTTTTGTGTTTTTTATGTGTTTTTCCACTTCTTTTGTGATTTGCGCTTTTCTTGGGTTTCTCCACTTCTTCTGCCTTTTGCGCATCTTCTGTGTTTTACGTAACTTCTGTATTTTGTGCTTCTTCTGTATTTTGCGTTTCTTCTGTGTTTCTCCACTTCTTTCGCCTTTTGCACATCGTTTGTGTTTTTTTGCTTATTTTGTGTTTTGCGTTTCTTCTGAGTTTCTCCACTACTTTTCTGTTTTGCGATTCTTTTGTGTTTTGCACCTCTTCTGTTTTTCTCCACTTCTTTTGGGTTTTGCGCATCTTCTGTGTTTTGCGCTTGCTCTTTATCATCTTCTTTTATGTTTTGTGCTTCATCTGTGTTTTGTGCCTCTTTTATATTTTGTGCTTTTTCTATGTTTTTCCACTTCTGCATTTTACAGATCTTCAGTGTTTCGCGCTTCTTCTGTGTTTTATACTTCTTTTGTGTTTTGTGCTACTTCTGTGTTTTGCACTTAATCTGTGCTTTGCACATCTTCAGTGTTTTGCGCTTCTTCTATATTTCTTCTCTTCTTCTATGTTTTGTGCTTCGTTTGTGTTTTGTGCTTCTTTTGTGTTTTACGATTCTTCTTTGTTTCTCCACTTCTTCTGCAATTTGCGCATCTTCTGAGTTTTGTACATCTTCTTTGTTTTGTGTTTCTTTTATGTTTTGCGTTTTTCCTATGTTTTGCGCATATTCTGTGTTTTGCGCTTATTCTGCGATTCTCCAATTCTTTTATACTTTGCGCATCTTCTGTGGCTTACGCATCTTTTGTGGTTTGTGTTTCTTTTGTGTTTTCTGCTTTTTCTTTGTTTTGCGCTTCTTCTGCGTTTTGTATTTTTTATGTGTTTATCCACTTCTTTTGTGTTTTGCGCATCTTTTGTGTTTAGCGCTTTTTCTGGGTTTCTCCACTTCTTCTGCGTTTTGCGCATCTTCTGTGTTTTACGCATCTTCTGTGTTTTGCGCTGCTTCTATGTTTTGCATTTCTTCTGTGTTTCTCCACTTCTTTCCTAGTTTTACGCATCTTCTGTGTTTTTTTGCCTATTCTGTGTTTCTCCACTTCTTTTCTGTTTTGCGATTCTTTTGTGCCTCTTTTATGTTTTGCGCTTTTTCTATGTTTCTCCACATCTTATGTTTTGTGCTTCATCTGTGTTTTGTGCTTGTTCTGTGTTTTGCGCTTCTTCTGTGTTTCTCCACTTCTTCAATGTTTCTTCACTTGTTCTATGTTTTGCGTTTTTTCTGTGTTTCTCCACTTCTTCTGTGTTTTGCTTATCTTTTGTCTTTTTCCCTTGTTTTGTGTTATACACATCTTCTGTGTTTTGCGTTTTTTCTGTGTTCCTCTACTTTTTCTGTGTTTTACGCATCTTCTGTGTTTTGAGTTTTGCCAGTGTTTTCCCACCTCTTTTGTGTTTTGCGCCTTTTCTGTGTTTTGCCCTTCATCTGTGTTTAGCGCTTCTTTGTTGTTTCTCCCCTTCTTTTGTGATTTTCACCTTTTCTGTGTTTTGCGCTTCTTCTGTGTTTTGAGCTTATTCTGTGTTTTGCACTAGTTCGGTGTTTTGCGCTTACTTTGTGTTTTGCACTTGTTCTGTGTTTTGTACTTCTTCTGTGTTTTGCACTTCTTCTATGTTTACCGGTTCTTCTGTGTTTTGTGCATCTTCTGTGTTTTTTCGTTCTTATTTGTTTCTCGACATCTTCTACGTCTTGCGCATCTTCTGTGCTTTACACATCTTATGTGTTTCTTCACTTCTTTTGTGTTTAGCGCATCATCTATGTTTTTTTCATCTTCTGTGTTTTGCGCTTATTATGTGTTTCTCCACTTCTTTTGTGTTTAACGTGTCATCTATGTTTTTTTCACCTTCTGTTTTTTGCGTTTATTCTGTGTTTCTCCATTTTTTTGCGTTTTGTGCATTTTTTGTGTTTTGAACATCTTCTATGTTTTGTACTTCTTCTGTGTTTTGTGCTTCTTCTGTGTTTCTCCACTTCTTTTGTGTTTTGCGCTTCTTCTGTGTTTCTCCACTTCTTTTGTTTTTTTCACCTCTTCTGTGTTTTACGCTTCTTTTATGTTTCTCCCCTTTTTCTCTATTTTGCGCTTCATCTGTGTTTTGCGCTTCTTCTGTGTTTCTCCACTTCTTTTGTGTTTTGCACTTATTCTGTGTTTATCCTCTTCTTTTGTGTTTCACGCTTCTTCTGTGTTTCCGTTATTCTGTGTATTGCGCTTTTTCGGTGTTTTGAGTTTATTCTGTGTTTTGCGCTTCTTCTGGGTTTTGCGCTTTTTCTGTGTTTATCCACTTGTTTTATGTTTTGCGCATCTTTTGTGTTTTGCGCTTTTTCTGGGTTTCCCCACTTCTTCTGCGTTTTGCGCATCTTCTGTGTTTTGCGCATATTCTGTGTTTTGTGCTTCTTCTGTGTTTTGCATTTCTTCTGTGTTTCTCCACTTCTTCCGTGTTTTGCGCATCTTCTGTGTTTTTTTGCTTATTCTGTGTTTTGCATTTCTTTTGTGTTTTGTGATTCTTTTATGTTTTGCATCTCTTCTGTGTTTTTCCACTTCTTTTGGGTTTTGCGCATCTTCTGTGTTTTGCGCTTGCTCTGTGTTTGTTCTGTTTCTTTATTTTCGATCTTTTTTATTTTGCGCTTATTTTGTGTTTCTCCACTTCGTTTTTGTTTCACGCTTATTCTATGTTTCCGTCATTCTGTGTATTGCGTATTCTTCTGTGTTTTGCGCATCTTTTGTGTATTATGTTTCTTCTGTGTTTTGCGCTTATTCTGTGTTTCTCCACTTCTTTTTTGTTTTGCGCTTATTCTGTGTTTCTTCACTTCTTTTGTGTTTCATGCTTCTTCTGTGTATTGCGCTTCTTCTGTATTTTGCGCTTCTTTTTTCTTTTGAGCTTCTTCTGCGTTTTATGCTTCTTCTGTGTTTTGTTACTCATCTGTGTTTTGCGAATCTTCTGTGTTTTGCACGTTTTTTGTGTTTCTATATTTCTTTTGTGTTTTCCGCATCTTCGGTGTTTCTCCACTTCATCTGTGCTTTGCGCATCTTCGTTGTTTTGCGCTTCTTCTGTATTTCTCCTCTTCTTCTATGTTTTGTGCGTCATTTGTGTTTTGTGCTTCTCTTGTGTTTTACGCTTCTTCTTTGTTTCTCCCCTTCTTCTGCGTTTTGCACATCTTCTGTGTTTTGAACATCTTTTTTGTTTTGCGTTTCTTTTGTGTTTTGCGCTTATTCTGTGATTCTGCACTTCTTTTATATTTTGCGCATCTTTTGTGATTTGTGTTTCTTTTGTGTTTTGCGCTTTTTCTTTGTTTTGCGCTTCTTCTGTGTTTTGCGCTTTTTCTGTGTTTATCCACTTCTTTTGTGTTTTGCGCATCTTTTTTGTTTTTCTCTTTTTCTGGGCTTTTCCACTTCTTCTGCATTTTTTGCATCTTCTATGTTTTGTGCTTCTTCTGTGTATTACATTTCTTCTGTGTTTTTCCACTTCTTCCGTGTTTTGCGCATCTTCTGTTTCGTGCATCTTCTGTGTTTTTTGCTTATTCTGTTTTTTGAGTTTCTTCTGTGTTTCTTCACTTCTTTTGTGTTTTGCGCTTCTTTTGTGTTTTGCACCTCTTCTGTGTTTCTCCACCTCTTTTGGGTTTTGCGCATCTTCTATGTTTTGCGGTTCCTCTGTGTTTGTTCTTTTTCTGTATTTTCATCTTCTTTTATGTTTTGTGCTTCTTCCGTGTTATGTGCTTCTTTTGTGTTTTGCGCTTCTTCTGGGTTTTGTGCTTCTTCTGTATTTTGCGCTTCTTCTGTGTTTTGCGCTTCATTTGTGTTTTGTGCTTCATTTGTGTTTTACGATTCTTCTTTGTTTCTCCACTTCTTCTGCA
>JANKYE010424347.1:0-12558 GCA_032467995.1 Erythroxylum dillonii
AACTTTTTTCAAATTGACAATAATTATTAGAACTACCAATTATAATAATTAAATATTCAAACTTTCAATTTATAAGAAAGGTATCATAATCTTATGCTTATTTAACAAATAATATCTATGTGTTCAAATAATTCATTAAAAGTTTTTTTTTTTAAGTCAAACTTTGGGAGCAATACATCCTAATCTGAGAGTCCAGCACGTCCTCCTGTCCTCTCCGGGCAGGCCACACTCGAAGTATTATGCGTGGCAACTTGGCTTTAAAAAAATAGACTTTGCTCTTTTCATTGCTAACTTGTCAGCAAGTAATGACGTCCAAATCCATAAGATAAAGCATTTGCCAAATAATTGGCGAAATTTATCCTCATATCCCAGTTGAAAGCACTTGCTAGCTCATCATCCTGTAGCATATAATCAAGGCTTCTACCTTCCAAATGCTCGTCAACCAGAAATGAGTGAAGATTATATACACCAAAGCTCGACGATGTTGTGATGCCTTATTTCAGTTGACGCAAGAATCTCAGCTGTAAAAGCTTTTGAACTGGCAACGTCTTCATCTAATTTGGAATGAAGTTTCTTCACAACAACCTGCAATGCAGCATTGTAGACACTTAAATATGCTCCTTCTCCGATGCAAAGTTTGGAGTCAAATCGTTCTGTTGCTTCAACAATACTTGCTAGTTCATTCTGCAGCATTTTCCAACATTGCTCCATATTGTGAAAAGATTTTCCTTTCCAGCTTCTAAATCACCTGTTCTCTTCCCCAGTCGTTGAAAACAGGTGAAAATTATTGCGATTATATTGAAAATAAGAAGTAATGTACACAAAATGTGAACTGCAATAAAAATAAGCAACCAACTGGAATGAAACCTAAAGTAAAAATATTTATAGTTATTTTATATTATATACATAGAAATTAATATATTCATCAAATATAAGTAAAATTAAAAAGAGAAGAAATAAAAACCTATAACATCATTCTAATTTCAAAGAGAATATCATTCTATTATTAAAACTCATTAATTTTTATAGAAGTAGCAATTACAATTTTGTAACAGTAATTAATATATCACTAAAACAGATACTAATTGATACCAACCAATATCTGTAACCGATGTGGTACTTAAGATGCCCATAACCATGCTATAACGAGATAGTTTAGTGAGCCTCCAATCAGAGACGGAGCACACTAGGCCCCCAAAAACTAAAAAGATTAAATATTTTTAATTTTTAATTTTTAATATATATATATACACATATACATATATACACACAAGAACAGAATTATTTTGGGTTTAGTGGTGTACTAGGCCCCTCCAAGATTTAAAAATATTAAATATTTAGGTCCTTCTATCTTAAATTTCTGACTCCGTCCTTACTTCCGATGCATATGTCATCAGGTAAATGGCCTGTAAGTCTATATTCCAGCAATAAAAAAGTTATCAATTGTGTGAAATTGTTCATGTTGTAGGGGAGAGGACCAGAGATAAATTCCTCAAAGAAAACAAATTTAGCATAAAGCCAAGGAAAAGAGAGATGGTCTAAACGCAAGAAACCCAAAACGCAGATCCCCAAATTTGAAAAGACATTGAAATCCAACAAGACACTCAAAAGCAAGGAAGTGAAAAGGGCTTTGTGCATGTGACACAGAGTTGGAGAATAAAGTGGCAGTGGTAGGATGAGTCAGTGGTGCCAATGGTGCAGATTCTTAACTAAAAATAAAGAAATGATTGAGTAATTATAAAATTGATGATGAATTATTATTATTACAAATTAAAAATTAAAATTTTCATTAAATTTTATATATTAATTTATTTAGAAAAGTATCTTCAATTATCTATTTAATGAAATAAGATTAGCAGTTACATGAATATAATTTACTTTATGCTGGTTGAAAATGAAGGATATCTCAGGAAAAATAGTGTCAAAAACTATTTTATTTAGCCCACAGTACATCCATGCATACAATAGTATGAAAACGTAATGATAAGACTTAAATTAAAATCATCTTTTGTCTTTTCACAAGACCCTCACCCTGATCATAAATACTAAAAATTCAAGTATTGTGGCGTCAGATTGTCTTTGCTACTAAGTTTGTACTTATTTTGTTCTACAACAAATATGACAACTTTTTAATAACTGATAGTTTCAACTTTGTTCACACCTAAGCTAAGTCGATCGATGTCTTCTCTTCCCTTTGATTTTTTCCCACCTTTATCTGTGAATATATGGTTTGTTTTCACTTGGGTTGAAGGAAGAATGTCTCAAAAATTCAGGTAGAAGTGTCGGATCGTCTTATGCAGCGCCATGCAAACGACGTATAAGAATCGGGTTCAAGAAATTCAAGAAGAGTTAGTTGAGTTAGTTGTTAATGGCAATTAGAAATCTGAGTGCTATAAATACTGTGAATTCACAGGAAGTGTGTAAATAAATTTTGTACTTTGATATTGAATAAAATCAGACGAAATCTCAACATGTTGTTGAGTTCTTGTAGCTTACTCTGTTTGCCCCTATTTTCACTGCGCTCTCTCTCTCTAAATTTCATTTTCTAAATTCCAGTAGTTTCGTTCTTAGTTTTTATGTATGATAGATAGATAACATCAAAGTGGTATCAGAGCTAGATTCTTAAGGGATTTGTGAGGGTGTAGGCAAGGATCTTAGCTCAAAAGATTGTCTCTTTCCCGTAAAAGGCACAACTATAAGAGAGGAGTATTCAGAGATGGCTGAAAGCTCAACTTAGAGTCTGCAACCTGCAATATTCAACGAAGAAGGATATCAAATCTGGGCAATCAAGATGGAAGCATACCCACAAGGACAGGATCTATGGGAACCGATCAATGAAGATTATGCGGTTGAGATTCCAACCGAAGATGCTACTATTGCTCAGCTACGGTGGTTAAGGGAGAGGGTGGAAAAGAAGGTCCAAACTAAATCTTGCCTATACTAGTCTGTTACACCCTTGGTTTTTACTCGAATCATGGGACTTGGCTCTGTGAAGGAGATTTGGGATTTCTTGAAGAGCGAATATGAGGGTGAGGAGAAGGTGAAAAATATGAAAGTTTCGAATCTATTGAGAGAATTCTATATAATGTAGATGAAGGAAGATGAATTAATCAAGACTTATTATAAAGATTAATTCAATTTGCAGATCAAATCAGACTCTTAGGAGCCAAGTTCAAATATCAGAGACTGGTGCAGAAGTTGCTAGTGTCCGTCCCTGAGAAGTATGAAGCCATGATTGTCTCTTTTGAGAATTCTAAAGATATTGGGCAAATAAAGCTTACGGAAGTCATGAGTGCTTTGCAGGCTCAACAGCAGAGGTCTTTAATGAGAAAGAATGAAGTGGCTGAAGGTGCGTATCGAGCTTTTGCCAAAAAGGAATCTCAAGAAAAGTTCAAGAAGAAGAAAAAGACTAAAGGAGGGTCCAGTTTTGAAAGCTCTCAAACACGACAGAAAATGGTGGCAAGAATACATGAGGGGACAAGGCGAATAACTACAATCCTTATCCTCATTGTGGTAAGTTAAATCATCTTGCTATCAGGTGCTGGAAGAGGCCAGACGTTGAATGTAGAAGGTGTCATCAGAAAGGGCACATGGAGGAAATTTGCAACAAGCAAACTACGCAAGCGGCGGCCAACGTACAGGTGACTGAAGAAGAAGAAGAGCAGCTGTTTGTGGTGACTGGTGATCTTGTCAAAGCTTATCCATCTGATTGGCTAATTGATAGTGGATGCACGAGTCACATGTCTCCATATCCAAAATTATTCAAGTCATTGGATAAAGATGTGAAGGCAAATGTGAAGCTTGGAAATGGAGACTACATCCGAGTGGAAGGGAAAGGTGAAGTGAAAATTGGAACCAAGAAAGGCGTCAAGATCATATCGAATGTTCTCTATGTGCCCAAGATACAACATAATCTCTTGAGTGCAGCTCAGTTGATTGAGAGGGGTATGTCTATACATTTTGAATCAAATACTTACAATGTTTTTGATAATGATGGCCAGGAGATTTTTTGTACTTGAATGAAGAACAAAAGCTTCTCAATGAGGCCTGAAGAGTTGCAACAGGAGGCACTAGTGGGAGACATTGTTAAGTCAAAATCACTTTACGGTTACTAATTTTGATGAAGACCAAATAATGAGGCGAAAGAAAATGAGATGGAAGCAAATACAATAATGAGATGGAAGAAAAATGAGACGGGAAAAAATGAGACGAAAGAGAATGAGACGCAAGCAAAATAAGAAGGAAGCATAATGAGATGGAAGCAAAATGAGACGGAAGTAGATACAAAAATGAGACAGAACCAAACTGAGACAGAAGAAAATGAGATGCAAGCAAAATGAGACAGAAGCCAAAATGTGACAGAAGAAAAATGAGATAGAAGAAAATGAGATAGAAGCCAAAATGAGACGGAAGCAAAATGAGATGAAAGAAAAATGAGACGGAAGCCAAAATGAGACGGATATAAAAATGAGACAGAAGAAAATAAGGCGGAAGAAAATGAGATGCAAGCAAAATGAGACGGAAGAAAATGAGACGAAAGAAACTAAGACGAAGACCCGATACCATGTCGGATGATTAATCAGTTTGAGTTAGTTACAGAACTCAACTGAATAACTGATTCTTCAAAGATCAAGAAACAAGAAGAAAGAAGCAGTTATCAAGAAGCGGTTGAAGATGAAGGCTATAAATATGAGTCAGAGTCGAAGACTGCAAAAGTTAGTTAATTTTACAATAGCTAGAAATATTATTCAGTGTGCTAAACTCTAGAGCTACTACTGTCTGTAACAAAGCTCAAAACATCTTTCAGTAGAAAGAAGTAAAGCAGATAGCTTGAAGAGGCTAAGTGTGAAAAGAATGCTTCCTGTAAGAGACCTGAAGAGGCTCGGAGAAAAGAATACTTGTAATTTTGAGAAATTTAATGAAATCTCAAAAGAGATTCTGAGGACTAGACGTAGCCCACGGTTTGGGATGAACCAGTATAAATCTGTTGTGTCGATTCTTACTCTTAACTTTCAACTCTAAACTTTTACTCTTATTGTGTTGTACAAGTGCTTAGAAGTGAATTACAATATTTCATGATACGTTTACTCAATAGTGAATCAGATCAAAATTCGAGCGAAGAAGATGATGAACTATCCTTTATCTCGAGGAAGATCAGACGTATGTGGAAGAAAAAGGCAAAAGGAAACAAGAAGCTCTCCTTCAAGAAGAATAGCAAAAATGAAGGAAAGAACAAGACGATATCCATCATCTGCTACGAATGCAACAAACCAATACATTACAAGTCTGAATGTCCATTGCTGAAAAAAAAGCCCAAAAAGAGTAGAGAAGGCAAGAAAAGCATGATGGTAACCTGGGAAGATCTGGATTCATCCGAATCAGATATTGACTCAGAGGCATCAGTACAAGCAAATACTTGCCTAGTAGCCGAAGGAGATAGTGATGAGGAGGTAACCTCAAAATTTAGTGAATTACAAGATGCATATTCGGAATTGTTAGAAGATTCTCATGCAATTCTGAAGCAGTATAAACTGCTTAAGAAAAAATACGTAGAAAACTTGAAAAACACACAAATGTTAGAAAAAGAGAATGTCTGCTTGAAGAAACAAGTAGATGATATGAAGAAAAAAGTAGTCATAAATGGATCTAAAGACATCATCAGCTGAAGCTAAAAATTAACAGTCTTTCAGCTGATCTATCAACATTTACAGAGAGTACAAGAAAAATGAACCACATGTTAGGGAAATACAGGCACCCTAACGATAAAACCGAATTAGGGTTTACTAAAAACCATACTCAGCATAAAAAGAATTTTGCTCCTTATAGGAAGAAATTCCATCAGTTGCATCATCATCATCATACTATGAATTATGTTATAATTAACCCCAAAGGACCCAAAAAAATCTAGGTACCGAAGAGACAAATAATATCTCCTGCAGATATCATCCCTTGGAACAAGCATCAAGCACCATTGGTATTTAGACAGTGGATGCTCGCAACACATGATGGGAAGAAGGTCTATGTTCCTAGATCTTCAGTATAAGAAGGGAGGATCGGTAACTTTTGAAGACAACCAGCAGGGCAAGATAATTGGAATCGGTAAAATTGGTAAAGATTCCTTTTCATGTATTGAGAATGTGCTGGTAGTTGATGGTTTAAAACACAATTTGATTAGTGTCAGTCAATTATGTGATTTTGGTGTCGAGGATGTTAAGAATCCAGACCATGTCTATAGACTTCATAAAGCTTTGCATGGCTTGAAACAAGCTCCTCGAGTTTGGTATGATCGTCTGAGTTCTTTTCTTATTGAGAACAAGTTCAATAGAGGTCAGGTAGGTAAGAAATTATTTAGAAAGTGCATTAAGAATGATTTCATAGTAGTTCAAATTTATGTTGATGATATTATTTTTGGTGCAAAGTCAAAAAATCTATGCATTAGTTTTGAGAATTTGATGAAAAACGAGTTTGAAATGAGCATGATGGGTGAGTTAAAATTCTTTCATGGGGTTGCAAGTTGAGCAAATCAAAGAAAAAAATTTTATCCATTAACAAAAGTATATTAAAGAACTGTTGACTAAATATGATATGGAAAAGGTAATACCAACGTCGACTCCGATGCATCTTTCAAACCTTTTGTCTAAGGACGAAATTGGCAAGAAGGTTGATCAAACCCTGTATAGGGGGATTATTGGTTCTTTACTTTACCTTACAGCAAGCAGACCTGACATTCTGTCTAGTGTTTGTTTGTGTGCAAGGTTTCAGGTAGATCCTAGAGACTCTCATTACATTGCTGTTAAAAGAATTTTAAGATATCTTTCAGGTACTACTGATCTTTGCTTAATGTATGAGAAAGGTAAATATTTCAGGTTAATTGGGTACTGCGATACAGATTATACCGAAGATAGGATTGATGAAAAAAGTACGAGTGAAGGATGTCACTTCCTTGGCCACAACTTAGTTTCCTGGTCGAGTAAGAGGCAAAGCTTAATCGCTCTATCAACTGCTGAAGCCGAGTATATGTTAGCCGCAAGTTGCTGTTCACAAACATTGTGGATCAAGTACCAACTAGAAGACTACTCGATACAATAAGATGAAATCCCAATCTTTTGTGACAACACAAGTGCCATCAACTTGTCAAAGAACCCGATTTAACATTCGAGAGTTAAACATATCGAAGTCAGACACCATTTTCCACGAGACTACATTTTGAGGAAGATCGTATGTCTTTAGTTTGTTGAGACAAACTATCAATGGACGAACATCTTCACTAAGCCATTCAGTGAAGAAAGATTCGAAGAAATCAGAAGAAACTTCAACATGGTTATGCTATGTGATCAACCGTCTGACACGTCACAACCTAGATAAAAGGTCGTGAGAGTTAATGGTAACAGTAACAGTAAGTTACAGACGGTAACTTCTATCACAAGAAAGTTGTGGAGGGAAAATTCTCACAATCTTGAGAACACCACCTATTCTAGAACACTCTTGATATGCCCTGACATCGACCTTTAAAGAACTCTCAACAAAAGCTTTGCATTACTCTGTTTGGATATCAAACCTTCTTTGTTCACACTCTCAACCTCAGAAACCGACTTCACCTTTTAAGAAAGATATTTGTGCATTCAGCTCATTGTCAACTATAAGAACAAATGGAGCCAACAATGACCAATGGAAGACTTGTTGATTTTGAGTCCTTGAAGACGGACAAGATGGATATTGAACCGGAGATTGCGGCGGTCGGTTTGAGGAACTTCTTTCAAGTTCGTGAGACAGTATATATGAATGAAGCTTATGACTTCTGGAAGAATATGGCAGTGGTAAAAGATATTCTTATATCAATGGTGGATAGATTGTCGATTATAGTGACAATGAAGATAATCGAGAAGGTCACTGACTATCCATGTGTTAGAGAGAAGCTCACAAATAAAGCTAGATGGATGGTGCAAGCTAGGCGTCATCCATCTAGCTTGAAAGAGATTAAGATCAATCGACAACTATATGAAAGCAATAATCCAAAGGAGAAGAATGCCTCAAATCTTGTGCCAAAGGCTAGGGTTTTACACTCACTTCTTTTCCATTATGTTCTACCAAGAACAGGATCAAGGCATTTGGTAACAACATTAGATGAACAATGCCTATTTCATCTACTTAATCACCAACCTATAGATCTTCCATTTTTTATTTTCCATTATATGGTAAAGTCAAAGAAAGACTCAACCATCTTGCCATATGTGATGATGCTGACACGAATATTCAGAGATTTTGGTGTCCTTTTGGAAAGAGGAAACAGGATGAAGATGAATATCAAAAGCGTCATCAATTCTATAACTATTGGCAAAATAGGCTTGAAGAATCTAGAGAAGAAAGAAACAGATTCTAAGATGATAGCAAGGAATGAGGGGGAGCATGCTAAAAAGGGGACTGTTACAAGAAAATCAAAATCTCAATCCAGCGAGACAATGCCTGCAGTTGAAAAAAAGAAATCGTTAGATGAAGTGATGAAAGACAAGGCGATTTCTCATAGAGAAGGAAGCCAGGTCCGGTATATAGAGAAGGTGTCCTTGAAGAGAAAGGGGGAGACACTTCTTTCAGAAATACCTAAGCAAGAGAAAAGGTTACCCAAAGTACGAACCCTGCGTCAGCAAGAGAAGAAGAAAAGAAAAGAGTTGACTCATGTTGGAGACTTTGAGAAAAAAGAACCTTAGGCAACAAGGTCTTTAGTCTCAAACTTTAAGGAAGATTCAACTAAATTGACTAAAGACACTGAGACAAAGAGGAAATTGGAGTTTGAGAAGAAGAAACCCCATCCTCAACAACAGACTCCTAGACTGATTGAAGAAGGGAAAAAGCAGAAAATCAGTTAGAAGAAGAGCACTCCTACTATTGTTCAGAAGAAGAAATCAGTTGAACGTAGTCCAAAACAGGTCAATACTTCTCAACCTTTGAGAAAAGAAGATTTGAAAATCAAGATTAATGAAGAAATTCAACCTGTTAGGAGTAGCAGCTCTATCATTATTAAAGAAACCCCAAAAAGGTCAATCAAGGTACAATTGCAACCAATCTTGGTAAATAGTGGTACTATGCTTCTGTTGAACGATGATGAGATAAGTATGTATGGTTTTCTACGGGATGAGGGAAACAAACCATACCCCACACAAATGACAAGCCAGAAGTATACTATCTTACCAAGCACAAAGAAAACTGTGATCAAGGTTGTGCCTGACTTTCAACCAAGACCATACATTGTTCGCAATGAGGAACAGGGGAAGAAGAAACTATACCCTGAAGGGTTATCAAGTGATCTGATAGAGGAACAAATCAAGGATGAAGTAAGAAACATAGATACAACATGGTATGAAGTTCAACATAAAGAAACTTATATTTCCCACTACATTTCAAAGGCATCTGGAAGCAATTGTGGTCGGCAAACCACTGAAGACTCTTCTCAGGTAGTTGGAAGACTTACTGAAGGGCAGTATAGATCCATTAGGATTGGAAATGTCAGCTACTCAATAGAGACTCTTGTGAATCTAATTATGCACATCAGACCCCTGAGTACTCTGTCTTCAGTTGGAAATGTTCTACACCTATTTCGAAGACAAGTTCCATGACTAACCAACCATGAAGACTCTGATCCATTGGAGCCGAACCTATTTGTCAAACCTCCTTACCTTACAATCACTGAATCAGGTGTCATATCTTCAAATGCATATACTACAACCTTTGGTCTTGAAATAGTACAGCAGAAGCATGATGAAGACATTGAAGATAAAGTTGATCATCTGTGTGCTTCTGTGGGTGACTTGTATAAAGAAGTAGAGTATATTCGACAAGATCTCAAGTCACTCTGCACGAAAATGAGAGAAACGTTTTCTGAAGTTATGAAGCATCTGAGGTCATGATATTTTTGATCAATAACAAATAGGGGGAGAAAGGTAAAAGGAGAAAAGGAGAAAGAAGAAATGACAAAGATAGGGGAAGAAGAGAATAGAGGAAAAAGAGAAGAGAAGAATATAAGAAGAAGATATTGGCTACAATTTTGTGCATATAGTCGTCCAAATGTATATCATTATATTAATAATACTTTCTTTCTATGAAGATTTATTATCATTAAAAAGGGGTAGATTGCTAAGTCAAAATGACTTTACGATTAATAACTTTGATGAAGACCAAATAAAGAGGCGAAAGAAAATGAGACAGAAGTAGATACAATAATGAGACGGAAGCAAAATGAGACGAAAGAAAATGAGACGGAAAGAAATGAGACGAAAGAAAATGAGATAGAAGCAAGAGACAGAAGCAGATACAAAAAATGAGACAACCAAAATGAGACGGAACCAAAATGAGACGCAAGTAAAATGAGACAAAAGCCAAAGTGAGACGAAAGAAAAATGAGACGAAAGAAAATGAGACGCAAGCAAAATGAGATAGAAGAAAATGAGATGTAAAAAAATGAGACTGAAGCCAAAATGAAACGGAAGCAAAATGATACGGAAGCTAAAATGAGACAGAAGAAAATGAGATGCAAGCAAAATGAGACGGAAGAATATGAGACGTAAGAAAAATGATACAGAAGAAAATGAGACGGAAGAAAATGAGACAAAAAAAATGAGACGGAAGTAGATACAAAATGAGACTGAAGAAACTAAGACGAAGACACAATACCATGTCAGATGATTAGTCAGTTTGAGTTAGTTACAGAACTCAACTGAATAACTAATTCTTCAAAGATCAAGAAACAAGAAGAAAGAAGCAGTTATCAAGAAGCGGTTGAAGATGAAGGCTATAAATACGAGTCGGAGTCGAAGACTGCAGAAGTTAGTGAATTTTACAAGAGCTAGAAATTCAAAAGCTAGAAATATTATTCAGTGTGCTAAACTCTAGAGCTATTACTGTCTGTAACAAAGCTCATAATATCTTTTAGTAGAAAGAAGTAAAGCAGATAGCCTGAAGAGGCTAAGTGTGAAAAGAATACTTGTGGTAAGAGACCTGAAGAGGCTCGGTGAAAAGAATACTTGTAATATTGAGAAGTTTAGTAAAATATCAGAAAATATTTTGAGGATTGGACGTAGCCCACGGTTTGGGTTGAGCCAGTGTAAATCTGCTGTGTCGATTCTTACTCTCAACTTTCAACTCTAAACTTTTGCTCTTATTGTGTTATACAAGTGCTTAGAAGCGAATTACAATATTTCATGATATGTTTACTCAATGGTTCTAAAAAGCAAGTTCTTTTAAAAAGGGGATTATTTTTAAAAGAAAGGGGAAACACAATTCAACCCCCCCTTTCTTATGCATTTTGTATATCAAATATTAAGGCTATACTAAAGTGTGATTTACTTCAGACATCACCGAACCTGATCTTTGGCACTGAAGACTTGGGCACTATCATATGAAGGGTTTGGAAGCAATGAAGAAGAAACATATAGTCGAGGACTTACCATCAATCCCATACAATCGCGCTGCATGTAAGGATTGCATAATGGGTAAGCAAACACGTTGATTGAACCCAAGTTTGCTATATTAGTTATTGACATTTTCATGGCTTTTGTTATACTTTTCGGCTTCTTTTATTGCATATTGTGCTTAATTTGATCCAAGAATACTTGTCTTGAATTAATGTGATTTGAGGGTCAAATTTTCATAATTAATTAACAATTGCACTCCCTTAAATTGTAGAACATTTGATATTACGAAGTATTACTTTCATTGCAGGTCTGAAGGGGAGTAGAGCCAACAAAAGAAGAGTATAACCAACAAAAAGATAGAAGCCATGAGGCAACTTGCCGCGGCGAATCACGTCGCGGCGTATACTCATTCCCACGTAGCGGCATATCCGAAAGAAGACACGTCGCGACGTCCATTAATTCACTCGCCACGACGAGCAATCCAGGAAGCGCATGTCGCGACGTCTATTAATTAACTCGTCGCGACGTGCAGACGGATAACCGGGCTCTAATTGGAAAGGTCACCTACTGTACTGACCCGACCCTTCCTTTATAAACTTGCTAAATTAGGTTATCCGGGGGTGCTGAATTTGTAGTTAGATTTGCTTGATTAGAGGTTAATTAAGTGTGAACAATATAATGTGTTATGGAGTTGTTTATGTAGAACTTTGAGCTTAAATATATGAAGTCTCATACTTGTCCACTTGTGATCTAGTTGAGTATCTTTTATCTGCCTAATTGTGTTTGATATTGAGTTGATGCTAGAATGCATTGGATCCATTGCATTGGAAATTCCACCACACGCACTAAGATGTTTTTAACAAGATTTTAATAAATGGAGTTCATTGATTAAAACCTTGGACTTACTGATTCCTTTAATGTTCTGAGGCTGAAAAACACTAAATGGGGTCTTGAGAAATGGAGTCGGGAGTGATATGTTGGGCCCCAAACATGTTATTTATTTTTAAGGAGGCATGTTTTAAATTTATTTTGAGGTTTTGTTAGAATTATTATTTTGGAGTAATTAGCATGGTAATGGTTAGGAGAAATTATTGTTTGAATTGATGGAATTAAAGTGTAAATGTAGTAAGAATGCATGAGGGGTAATTTTGGA
>JANKYE010424453.1:0-12557 GCA_032467995.1 Erythroxylum dillonii
ACTGTATTGGTTGTGATAGACTGAAAATAATGTTCTATCGACTTTCAAATTATTTGGCCCACTATGGAAACAAACTTCTGCATATATTAGTGTTTTAAAAAAATGTATTCTGAATTTGGATTGAGTGCTCTAGCATGCCACCCTCGCAGGTCACGGGCTCGGATATCACTGTCGATATCGGGTTCGGGCCTTACGGGAGTGGGATGCTACAGGAAGGAAATTTATTCAGCAAGGCAAGATTATGACGAGTCTCTGTATGATTATTGGAACCGCTTCGAAGACCTACTAGCAAGATGCCCCCATCACTAATTCCTGATGAGCAATTAGTGCAATACTTGTATAATGGGTTGAAGAGTCAAGAGAAAGGTATGCTGGATGCAACATCTAGAGGATCTTTGATTGACCTTATTGGCTTCGGAAGCGTGGGACTTGATAAAGAAGATGGCTTTAAACCATCAATAGTACAGTGTGAGAGATTAATAGAGGAGTGCATGAACTAGGAGCTTCAATGGTTCAAGCCAAGGGAATGGAAAGTTTGGAATCGAAGGTGGACTCACTGGAGAATAGGATAACATCGCAACTATCTTTCATCGCTGCCGAATTAAAGAACTTGAATGTGCATCGCCCATCATCTTCAATAGATCTTACCGCACCCATTTGTGATACTTGTGGGTCAGTTATGCACATATCGAGTGTATGACCAGGAAGGTATGAAGAGGTGTCGGCGGTGTATTCAGGAAGGACGAATCAAAAGTGGGATCCATACTCCAACACGTATAATGAAGGATGGAAAACTAATCCTAGATTCAGTTAGAGAAATGAAGAGAGTAGAGTTTCGAATAGATTTAAACAAGGAGGAGAAGCTGGACCTTCCAATAACCAGTTCCCCAACCAACAACAAGCTCTTACGGTCCCGGTTAAAGAGGACACCAATCAATTGCTTCACAATATGATGACTTTGATGAAGGAAGAGAGGAATTCTAACACTAATCAGTTTAATGCCATAACAAATCTCATTCAGCAGGATTCTTCGAAAACCGCTGCTTGGTTCAATGCTTTGGAGAAAAGAATGGAACAATAGGAGACCAAAGCAGAGAATATCAACTCATATGTCACTTAGTTATCCAACAACATGAGTGAAAATCAAGTGAGAAGCAGTGGCACAATTCCTTCCAATACTGTAATGAATCCGAAGAGCCTCAACGCAATTGCTCTTCGAAGCAGGAAACAAGTGAGATTTGATACTCCGAAAGAGGAAGCATGTGATGAGGAAATGGAGAGTCAAGAAGCACCTCGACCTAAGGCAAGAACCAAGAAATCAGAGAGTGTCAAGGAAGAGACTCTATTGAAAGAGAGGAAGTCTGCATGCAATGACAAAGGAGCTACTCCAGGAAGTTTCAAAGACAAAGCTGAGCATGAGAAACCATGCGAGCATGAAGCCAAAGGTAAGGAGGTAAATCTTCAATACCTTACTTTTCCAATTTCATATTTAATGAGCAAACGCATGACTGAGATTAAGCATAAAAAGGAAATCATTGACTTGTTTGAAAAAGAAAAGGTAAATGTTCCCTTACTTGACTTAGCGTCTCGGCCTATGCTAAATACCTTAAAGACTTGTGCACAAACAAGAGAAAGTTTAGGCCTAATGAGAGAGTCCAAGTGAGTTTGAATGTCTCTGCCCTTTTTAAGCCTCAAATACCTGTGAAATGTCAGGGCCTCGGATCTTTCACCATTCCATGCACCATAGTAAAGGTAACTATGGGAAGAGCTTTGTTAGATCTAGGGGTCGCTATTAATGTGATGCCCAAATCTGTCTATCAATCCTTAGGAGTGAAGAGTTTAAAACCCACATTTGTTGTCTTGCAATTGGCTAATAGATCATTTAGGCATCCAGTGGGCATAATTAAGGACATCCTGGTCCAAGTAAAAGGTTTGGTATTTCCTGCTAATTTTTATGTACTTGATATGTCTTCTGAAGTTGTGCAGGATACCTCTTTAATTCTCGGCCGACCTTTCTTCCGAACAGTGAGCACCATGACCAGCATGAAAGAAGGTAAGATCACTATGGAGGTAGGCGACCAAAAGGTAAGCTTCAATATGTATGAAGCTATAAAGCACCCCCATGAGGACTATTCACTTCTAGGAGTTAATATGCTTGATGTTGTCTTTGATGATGCATGCCATGAAATTGACTTGCAAAAGCATTCCTTTGATCCTAATTTATATTCACTTGAACTTGGGGAAAGGTCCACTGTTAATATTTTAGGTTATTCTGACTTCACCAAAATTGACGTTGATGTGGGAATGGCTAAAGGAACTGTTCCTCATTACCAATGCATAATTGAAGAACAATAGGAAGGCTCATCGCAGGTCGCGTCTGCACCGGATCGCCAGGAATTGGACTATATATTGGAAGAAATAGGGAGTGATCTCTTCTCTCTTGAACTTCATAAATTGATTCCTTCTATTTTGCAACCACCCGTGCTTGAATTAAAACCTTTACCAACCACATGAAAGTACACTTTTTTTGAATCTGATGAGAGATTACCTGTCATAATTGCCAATACTTTGTCCGACACTGAGGAATAGAAACTCCTAAATGTTTTAAGGGAACATAAGCAGGCCATATGATGGACTTTATCAGACATACCTGGGATTTGCCCTGCTATTTGCACATATAGGATATTGTTGAATGAGGGTTCCAAGTCAGTAAGGCAACCTCAACGAAGACTAAACCCACTTATCTTAGATGTAGTTAAGAAGGAAATTATCAAATTGTTGAGTGCTGGGATAACATATCCTATCTCCGATAGTGAGTGGATTAGTCCAATACATGTAGTGCCAAAAAAGAGTGGGATCACGGTGGCCAAAAATGATAGGGATGAGCTTATTCCTACTAAAGTGCAGAATTCGTGGCGAGTATGTATAGATTATCAAAAGTTAAACAATGCCACACGAAAAGACCATTTCCCTTTGCCTTTTATTGACCAACTGTTTGAAAGGCTCGTTGGAAAATCACATTACTGTTTCCTAGATAGTTTCTCTTGGTACTTTCAAGTACCTATTGCACCTGAGGACCATGATAAAACTACCTTTACATGTCCTTTTGACACCTTTGCCTACCGAAGGATGCCTTTTGGTTTATGTAATGCTCCAGGGACTTTTCAACGTTGAGTGATTACTGTTTTCTGTGAATTTTTAGAAGAGTGCATAGAAGTTTTCATGGATGATTTCACAGTTTATGGTGATTCTTTTGATACTTGTGTTTTCAGCCTTACAATAGTTTTAAAAAGATGCATTGAAAAAAAACCTGATTTTGAACTTAAAAAAATGTCATTTCATGGTTAATGACGATGTAGTGTTGGGTCATTTAATTTCCAGGAAGGGGATCGAGGTTGATAAAGCTAAAATCGAGGTCATATCTTCTCTGCATTATCCTGTCTGTGTTCGAGATATCAAATCATTCTTAGGTCATGCAGGATTTTATAGGTGGTTAATAAAAGATTTTAGCAAAATTACGTTACCTCTTTCCAAGCCTTTGCAAAAAGATGAAAAATTTGAGTTTAATGATTCTTGCAAAAATGCCTTTGACACCTTAAAATCAAAACTCATTTCCCCACCTATTTTAGTTGCTCCTGATTGGAACTTGCCTTTTGAACTTTCATGTGATGCCTCTGATTGTGCTGTAGGGGCTATGTTGGGCCAACGAGAGGAGAAATTGGCAAGAGTCATCGCTTATGCCTCAAAAACATTGGATCCAGCTCAAACCAACTATACAACAACTGAGAAAAAGCTGTTTGCAGTGGTCTTTACTTTACAGAAATTTAGACAATATTTGCTAAATTCACATGTGATCATTTTTACTGATCATGCAGTTATTCGGTATCTCTTGAAGAAACCACAGTCGAAACCTAGGTTGATATGGTGGGCATTGCTTCTCCAAGAGTTTGATTTTGAGATAAAGGATCGAGCTGGCGCGACAAATCACGCAGCTGACCATTTGAGTAGGCTACTGGAAGACACATAAGGAGTAGACTCTTATGAACTTACTTGCGATTCTTTTCTTGATTCAGTTCTATATGCCTCAGTTTTTAAAGAACCCTGGTATGCACATATTGTCAATTACCTTATGAGCAGACTAACTCCTCCTTTTATATCTTAGGCACAGGCTCAAAAATTAAGAAGCGAAGCTCGATATTATATCTGGGACGAACCTTATCTTTGGAGGCTGTGCAGTGACCAAGTAATCAAAAAATGCGTCCCTAATGGGGAATTTGATGCTATACTTTCAGCTTGTCATTCAATGATTTATGGGGGACATTTTAGTGCTAGGAGGACATCTCAGAAAATCCTGGATTCTGGTTTTTATTGGCCCACCCTTTTGAAGGATTCATTTAACTTTTGTCAATCATGTGATAAGTGTCAACGTTTTGGAGGATTAGGAAAACGACATGAAATGTCGTAGCAACCACTTTTGTTTTGCGAGATCTTTGATGTTTAGAGAATAGATTTCATGGGTCCCTTTCCCCCGTCTTTTGGCCTTGTATATATTCTCTTAGCTGTTGACTATGTATCCAAATGGATAGGGGCTGTTCCTACTAGAAAAGACGACGTGCAAGCAGTGTCTAAGTTCTTTAAGTCAAACATCTTTTGTAGATTCGGGATCCCCAAAGCTGTGGTTAGTGATCGAGGGACCCATTTTTGCAATAGAGTCATTGGTAATTTACTTTCCAAGTTTGGAGTTACTCATAAAGTCTCCACTGCTTGCCATCCACAAATCAATGGCCAAGCTGAAGTTTCAAACAGAGAGGTAAAACACATCTTGGAAAAAATAGTCAAGCCATCCAAAAAGGATTGGAGCCTACACCTAGAAGAAGCACTATGGGCTTATCGTATTGCTTATAAGTCCCCAATAGGCATGTCCCCCTACCGGTTGATCTACGGTAAAGCATGCCATTTGCCTGTGGAGTTGAAGCATAAAGCTTATTGGGCAGTTAAACAATGCAACATGGACTTAGAATCTTCGGGTATGGAGAGGAAACTCCAACTGCAAGAATTGGAGGAGATAAGGCTCGAAGCTTATGAACACTCTAGCCTCTACAAGGAAAAGACAACACTGATGCATGACAAGATTATTCAACAAAGGAATTTCAAGGAAGGAGACAAGGTCCTATTGTAAAAGGCTCGTTTCATTTTTAAACATGGAAAATTCAATACTCGTTGGAATGGACCGTATGTGGTAACTAAAGTGCACAGCTTTCGTATGGTGAAACTTCTGCAGGAAGAAATCGAAGCCAAACTAAAAGTCAATGGCCATCTACTAAAGCTCTACCATGAGAACCAAAAGCCTCCATGAACATCAGTTTTTTTTCTCTCCCTCAGTTGTTTATTTACTCTAAGTTGGTGACTAGTGATGCCATATGTCACGTCTTGTTTTCCTAAACAAGTGTGGGAGCGAAATCATCCTAGTAGGAAGATAGATTTGTTTTTACTTTCTTTAGTAGTTTTACATTTCAATAACACTCCCGATTTCTCTTCTTGCCTTGTTACTTTTATGCTTTCTATAGTTTGCTTCATTTTCATTGAGGACAATGTGTTGATTAAGTGTGGGGGAGCTTTTCCCATTTTATTTCTCTTGTTGCACTTCTAATTGACACTTTATATGTTTATGTTAACCAATCTTGCATCAAGAAAAACATTTTCAAACTTGATGAAAATTCTGCTGATTCTGTTGTTCTTCACCAGCGAAGCTGGTAAGACGCGTAGGTCGTCGCGGTGCACATTGCTTTCGCCGCAGTGTCACACCCTTTTTACAATAATGAATTTTGTTGAAATTTTTTTCTCAATTCAAACTTCTTCCACGCTCGACTCTTGTAACTTTTATTTCCTAAAGAATTTATAAGTTTCAAAGTGGTACTTGAGTTTATAAAAATACCTCCCATTGTTTTAATGATGGTTGGTATTGGCTAATTTTATTTTCGATGTTTTCAATACAAAGAAAATGAAGGCATGCTAACAAAGTAACACATTAAGTTTTTAAGACTTGAGATTGTTGATTGAGATATTACCCTTGTTGGAAGGATATTTGAGCCTGATTTTTCTTCAATCTTTGTGTGTATCTTCTTATTTTATATCTCTTTAAAACTTGTTTCAATTCTTAATCAAAGCTATATGAACTAGAATTTTGTTGATATGATAGAGATGTTCTTTCTTAATCCCTTTTTCCCAAACACAGTCCCATACGCACTTATCCCTTACTAGCCCCCTTGAGCCATTATTTATAAGCACATGCACGCATCCTTATATGATGTCAACAGTTTAATTTACATTTTCTTAAAAAAAAGTGTGTGTTCCAAAAAGGGACAGAAAAAATAATATATATATATATATATATAGAAAAACAAAATAAAGAAAAAGAATACCACAAGCAGTTTCAAATTATATGGCTATGTAAGTGTTAAAAAAAGTGTGTCAATATTTGTTTATCTGTTGACATCCATTTCATAATTTTAGTGCATATGTTTATGCTATTTCTTTCTTTATTCATTCCATCCATTCATCTAGCCTTCCGTACATTACAACCTCGAAAAGTCGTCTTGATCTTCAAAATTATAATTCTTGTAGTGGAGAAATAGGATTGTCATAAGCTTATGGTAGAGAATGGATTAGGCAGATTTAGAGTGAAAATATCCCTAAAAATAAGTGAGATGAGAGCAAACACTTTACCTTGAGTGACACCTCTTTTATCCAATCTCTTGGATTAAAATTCTTTTCGTGTTTATTTTCTTAACACTCTTTTAGTCTGCTTTGATTGATTTCTGAGAAAGAGATTTTTGTCGATTTCCTATTATTGTTTTGAGCATGGGCAGATTTTTCTTTTACACTTGTGTCTTTTTGACTCTTATAAACTTTGTCCAGGAGTACAAAGGTCTAAGTGTGGGGGAATTTGATTAAGCCCAAGTTTATCATATAAATTGGAGACATTTTCATAGCTTTTAATATACTTTTTGACTCTTAATTCTTGATTTTGTGTTTAAATTAGTCCTTTAATGTGAGCTTATATTTTATACAATTTGATAGTAAAAATTGTTACAAATTGACATTAATTGCATTATAAATTTTTCTAAGGACAATTGATACTACAAATTGTTATTTTATATTGTAGGAGCCAAAGGAGTCAGATGAGTCAACAAGACGTGAGCTCTATAACGCACGTCGCGGCGCAACAAGAAGGAAGCTCGCCACAGCATAAACTAATTATCTCGCCACGACGCACTATGAAGGAATATCTAGCCGCGACATAAATTAATTATCTCGCCGCAGCGAGTGATCCAGAAAGTGCACGCCGCAACGCAACTCCCTTATCGCCGCGGTGCATAGTGGAGTATCCAGACTAAATTTGAAAAATTCTCTTACTATTCTGACCCAACCCATGAGCCATCCTATAAAAACCATGCCAAATTAGGTTAAAAGGGGATTGATATTCGACAGGCATAACAGAGGCATATCTGGAGACTAACACTCGACCACCATCGCCACCTCTCATTCGCGACCATCATCCACCACCTTCGATCATTTCATTGTCAACTCCACTGTCGGTCACTATTGCTACCATGGGTGACATCGGAGCTTCAGCAGTTGTAAGGGTTTCCGGAGTTATGCACGACTAGATCACCATTTTCTCTTGAAAATGTAGCAACGACTTGAGTTCCTCAGACTTCAAAGGGGAGTTAATTTACATTGTCAAGTTTAACTGCATAGTTGTAAATTTCTGAGTTAGGGTTTACGGCATTGTACTTAAAGAGTTCTTTAAGGATTGTTAATCGAAAACTTAGTGAATGTCACTCCCAGAAAATTTGTTTTGAACCATGATGGCCTAAGCTTGTTTTCAAAAGGACTTTATCATATTCAATTATTGTTTGAATTTTCAATTTCAATCTTCCCAAAAATCCAAAAAATATTTTTATACCTTTTTCTTTAATTTAGTTAAATTTTCTTAATTCCTACCAATGATATAAACCCCCCTTTTATCAACTTTGTTTACATTTTTTACAATTAGGCTAGCTTAAACCATTTTCGCTAGGTTCTAATTAAGTGAGACGGCCCGAGGTTGTATCTTATATTGCAATCTTTGGAATTAAATTTTTGACTCAGTTTCTAAGGGACTGATCTTAAGATCGAACGATGGCACCAATCATATGGTTATGTGTTCTTACTTAAGGAAAAGTCTGAAGTTCTTGATAAGTTCAAGATCTTTAAGACTAAGGTTGAGAACTAGTTGGAAAAATCAATAAAGATTATTAGATCTGACAGGGGAAGGGAATACTATGGCAGACATAGAGTTGTAAGACAAGAAAAGCATTCATTTAGTAGGTATTTGGAATTAGTTAGAATAGTGGCTCAGTTTACTACGCTAAGTAGTCCTGAGTAAAATGGTGTGGCCGAAAGGTGTAATCATACCCTAAAGGACATAATGAGGTCAATGCAAAGTAGGACTAACCTACCCGAATACCTTTGGGGTGAAACCATCAAGACGACATTATATATCTTAAATAGAGTCCTAAGTAAGTCAATATCCAAGACATCAGTGGTCCCTATACAAATATAGGGTTGCCCTATTGAGGTAAGGTTATATAATTCTTATGAGAGCAAATTGCAACCTCATTCTACTCGTTGCTATATGGTAAGTTATCCTAACCACTCTAAAGGCTACAGATTTTATAGTAGAGAAGGAGGGGTCAGAATAGTTGAGTCATAGATGGCTAAGTTTCTAGAATACGATATCCATGATGAGGGAGGATCCTCACACCCTTCAGGAGATAGTAAGATGGATACTGCGATTATTTCGTATCCACTTCTCATATAGTCAGGTTTGGTGGATGAAGGTCTAAGTACCATGCCTATACAGGCATAGGAACCTATGCCTATTCAGGAACAAAATTTTGAGGTACCAACACACATATGCAGTTGCACA
Organism: Erythroxylum dillonii; assembly: GCA_032467995.1. NCBI lineage: Eukaryota > Viridiplantae > Streptophyta > Magnoliopsida > Malpighiales > Erythroxylaceae > Erythroxylum > Erythroxylum dillonii. The sequence continues at coordinate 8,975 of JANKYE010424453.1, forward strand.
GATCTACTAGAGAGACATGACCTACTATCTCACCAGATTATATAATCTATTTGGGTGAGCAAGATTATGACAATGGATATGTTGTGGATCCAGTTACTTTTACAGAAGTCATTTCTAGACCCCATGCAGATATGTGGATAAGGTATAATAAGGTATGGGAGCTTGTCGATTTACCTTCACATTGTCGACCTGTCAGTTGCAAGTGGCTATTTAAGACCAAGAAGGACACACAGGGTCAAATTGAGTTGTTTAAGGTGCGTTTGGTTACCAGGGATTCACTTAGAGAGAAGGACTTAGCTTTAATGTTACATTCTCTCCTGTATCCTCGAAGGATGCATTTAGAGTGATTATGGTAAAAGTAGCTCATTATGACATGAAACTACATCAGATAGACGTTAAGTCCGCTTTCCTGAATGGTAACCTTTATGAGGTGGTCTATATAGAGCAACCTGAAGGGTTTCAGGATCAAGATGCAACTGACAAAGTTTGTAAGTTGACTAAATCAATATACAGTCTGAAACAAGCTTTCAGACAATGGTACTTAAAGTTTGATGAGGTTTTGACCTCATTCGGCTTTGTAAAATACAAAGTTAAAAGATGCTTATACTATAAGGCCAGGGGGAGCAAAGTTATCTTTCAGATTATACGTGAATGATATCTTGCTCGCGTTAAATGATTTGACCAAGTTGCATGAGGTAAAGTAACTTTTGGCCAAACACTTTGACATGAAGGATTTAGGTGAAGCATCTTTTGTCCTCGATATGCAGATTCACCGAGACAGATCTTAACACTCATTGAGCCTCTCACAAAGAACATACATTGAGCGAGTGCTACAAAGGTTTAATATGACTGAATATAAACCTGTTGTAGCACCTTTCTCCCATGGTGAGAGATTATCTTTGACAAAGAGTCTAAAGAATGAAGTTGAGAGAGAGGGTATGAGGAATGTCCCGTACTCTAGTGCAGTTGGTAGCCTGATGTATGCCCACGTGTGCACTAGACCGGACATTACATTTGTTGTTGAACTGTTGTCGATATCTAGCTAACCCAAGTGTAGACCATTGGAATGCAGCTAAACGAGTGTTGAAATACCAAAAAGGTACCATGGATTATACGTTAACATACAGGAAAGTCAACAATTTAAACCTCAAAGGATATATAAACTCCGATTTTGCTATGTGTCTAGATGATCTAAAATTCACTTTAGGGTACATTTTTATGTTAGCAAATGGTGCAGTATCGTGAAAGAGTGTCAGCAGACACTGGTAACTTCCTCGACCATGCATGCAGAGTTTGTTGCATGTTATGGAGCTGATACACAGGCAGTTTGGCTTAAAAACTTGATTTATGAGTTGTTTGTAGTAGATTCAATAGCTAGACCCATTCGGTTATATTATGATAATCTTACTGCAATGTTGTTCAGTAACAACAACAAGAATATCACAGGGTCTAAGCACTTAGAGATCAAGTACTTGACCATAAAGGAGTTGATTCAGAAGGGTGACATTAAAGTGGAGCACATGAGGACTGAGGAGGTGTTAGCTGATCCATTGGCTAAAGGACTTCACCCACTAGTGTTTGTTAAACATGTATCTAGTATAGGCGTGTTAAAGTCCTTAGGCAGCAGTAGTTAGGGATCATTATTTTTGCTCCTTAAAAGTTTGTACATTTTGATGTATTATGACATTATGATTATTTATTAATATAAATGATCATCTTTTTATCCTCAGTAATAACTATTCTTGTGTATAGTTATAATACATATGAAAGATTTAAGATTTATGTTGATCTTAAGCGTTTTAAAGGCCATTGGGCATATATGAAGATTGACCCTGAGCTTATGTCATCTTGACACATACAGTTTAATATGGATATCCATAAATTTAACATGACATAGGAGGTATAAATTTTCAATCTCATAAAGGTATTATCTAATGTTGTTTAGCATAAAGTTGGAGAACATAAAAGTTTTCTCTAATGTTATTTAACATTTAATGAGAGAAAACAAGTTTTCTCTAATGTTGTTTAGTATTCGGTGAGAGAAAATAGGATTTCTCTGCTGCAATTTGGCACAAGCAGTTTAGCATAAAGTTGGAAAAATCGAGACCTACAAGCGAAGATGATACGTTTTAGATCATACAAGTATCATCCTAGTTTGCCACACTCTATTTTCCCGTTCATATTAGTGAGGTATTAGATATTCGTGATTATATTGACCTGTGTTGTACATGACACATGTGTTTGATATTTTTCAGTATTGAAAGCCTTGTAGGATAAAATGTTGGATTTTCATTAACTTTGGATCAAATGTTTTTAATTTTTAAAATTTGGTACCAATACAATAACGTGATTTAACCGACTTTTTAAACTTTTTTAAACTCAAGTCAAAACTGCAATTAATACTTGTCTAAGGGGGAGAATGTTGGACAATTTTGTCCTTCCTCATAAATTTGGACAACTATTAATTGTATTTTCGAATTTTCAATAACTTATCGGTTAAGTTACGTAATTTGATCCAGACAAGATAATAAAGTGACCCAATAAATGATCTAAATTAGTGGGTTAAATTTTGGGAGAAAAATATATCTCGATTGGTATAGATCGGACCCATATTAGGCTTGTAATGGGAAAGCCCGATATGGAAACTATATATAAAGGTTAAGGTCTTATATAGTTGCTTATATCATTCGTAAGCATACGAATCCTCTAACTCATTAAGAGTGCTTACGTCTTGAGAAAACTGTAGAAAGGCATTAACCGCGTGTCGGTAAACGTTTTCCGTAAAGGTCCCAAGAGATTGGAGCTCATTTTTGGCCTCGAAAATTGCTTCAGAAGTTCAAATGGAACTGAAATTAGGCATTTTGTATTTTCTTCATTTTTAACCTTTTCATGAATGATCCGGAACATGTAATAAGGTATATCCTACTTGTTACAGCTCTTTCATATCTATTTTTATGGATCTTATAACTGAAAAACTACTAAAAAGATCATATATATTTGTACTTTTATTTTTAACTGATTTAAAAGCTATTTAAAATTTAGTTGGGATGAAAAATTACTTTACTTTTAAGTCTTAGCAAAACATAATATTGACAACTAATTTTTAATATATTGAATATATTTTAAGACTCGTTTAGTATAAATGGAAGATAGTAAGATTGTAGTGACCAAAATTGCATAAAAGTTCTATGTTTTCTATTTGTTATATATAAAGCAATATGGTATATGGTTGACTTCACAATTAGTCATGTATTTGCTATAAAATGAGAACGGAAAAATAGTGATGCAGTTACGAATATGATTATGTGTGATAGGAAATTGATAAGAAAGTAATGTGATTATTATGTGATTAAATGGATGATATGACTTGCATTAGATTCAATTATGTGAACTCATGTGAATATGTGTTTGTGTCATTTATGACACAACTTAATACTATGATTTGAACAATGTGAAAAATCAAGATTTTTGAAAAATGCCTTCGGGCAATCTGAGTTTCAGTTTTGAATTATGTGTTATGTGGGTTTGGTCAGGTCCTTTGTGAGTCAGCGCTGTCTCTACCTGTTTTAGCCTTCGCCCGGCT
>JANKYE010424560.1:0-12557 GCA_032467995.1 Erythroxylum dillonii
CTCTTAAAGACAAAATTTAAAAACAACATCTTCATAAGAAATGTAGCCAAATGCCTCTAGTTTCATCCAAAACAAAATTCAGTTCATTTGGACAACTATAAAGGAAGTTATGGCTTATACATTGAAGCATACTCAAGATCATGTTATTGTAAAATTTCCAGATTTTCAAACATTCAATCTTTGCATCTAACTCACCTTATACCTTCTTCTACCTAGATCATCTTCTCCATTACGTTTCCTCATCAATCTCTACCTAATTCAACTTAATAAACAACTCTCAAACAATTCATGATCTAGAATTTATCAATAACTAAAACAAAGCATAGACATATATATCCATTCATAACAATTGCTACACTCATCAAATCACTCCTTTGAAAGCCATGTAATCTCCAAACCTCTCCATAATCTTACATGCAATTATCACTCATCTTCTACATACAAAACCAACATAAGCCTTGCAATATCAAAACATCACAACTCAAGTTAATCACCATTTTAGCTTAAATTAACCATACCTATGACATGTAAAGCAAAACTTACTTGATTTAAGCTTCAAACTCTTCAAATTCTTCAAGAGGACCACAAATCCCTAACTCCCCAAACAACCCACGTTCGTCATCTCCAAAGGGGTCAAGCTAGGTTTTTCTTATGGCAACTTAAAGACTCAACAAGATGGAAGTAAAAAGTGAAAGATGGAGCAAGGTTTCAAGTAGGTAACTCAACAAATCATGAAGGAGATGAAGAGGGGGAGGTGAAGCCACGAAATTAAGAGAAAAATAACCCAAAAACAAAGCTCCAAAGGGGGCTTGAAAGATAAGTGTCATGGGAGATCAAAGAGTGGGCTCCAAACAATTAAACAACTAATAGTTATAAGACATGGCTTGGCAAGTGATACTTGTCACTTGCCACATGTCCACATTCTAACCATTCCTCTTTACTACTCTTATAAATTAATCCATTCAAACTCAATTCCCAATGAATGACACTTGTCAATAATTCCTAAAGTCATATATCCAAAATTCCATTGCCAATTGATAGCAAATTCTACTACAATTTATCAATTGATCTGCCAATTAACATTTTTCTTAGTCCAAAAATTACTCCCAAAATTTTCAGAAAAATTTCCTAAAATTCTCCAAAATTTCTAAATCAACAATTTCACTCTCTAAAATAATTTTCAATACCAATAACCCACAATTCTCAAAACAATCACATATATTATCAATTATACCTGGACTGACATACAATTATTTTCATGTGCAAAAATTTCATTATTTACATGTATGTGTATGTCACAATATGCATGAGCATGCAATTTCATTTCTAACTCTCACTGTTCACTTATATTTACTATTCTACCCTTCCCGGAGGTAATGGGATGTTACAATGAATCCATTTGATCCACAATGATTGTTTTTCACTTAAGATTCTCCAAATTCTCTTGGTTATAAGTAAGCTTATTTTCTTGCCGATTGACTCCAAACCTAACCCACTCGCCTCCTTCAGTTGACAGATATGCTTCCAACTCAATTTTGCAATTCCTTTCTCAGTTCCTTTTTCCTATAGAAACTGCTTCATCAACTTTTCCACAATTTTCCTAAATCCTTTGGATAGGAATATGTAGGAGCACCAGTAAGTTTGCATTGACATAATTACCGACTTCAAAAGCTAAAGTTTCCCTCTGTAGGACAGGGCTCTATTAGTCCAAAACCCTAATTTTTTTGAATTTTTTCTATTAAAGGAATACATTCACAATATCTTAGTCTCCTAGATGAGATAGGAATGCACAAATACAGAAGAGGTGGATCTTTCTTTTCCATGCCAATGGCTTGTGGCAAGGAATTAGATAGGTGAGCAGTACTTTTGGAAAGTAAGAAATAAATCTTGTGAAAATTGATACGTTGTACAAACAACTCCTTAAAAGAGTTAAGAGTATCCATTAGTAGGGAGATTGAATGAACATTTTCCCTACTTAGAAGAATAAGATCATCTGTAAAACATAAGCTTGTTAGTGAAAGCTTCTTACATTTGAAATGGTATCTAAATTTGGAGTTAGTTGAAGTGTTGTGTTTTAGCATAAGGGTGAAAACCTCCATACAAATTAGGGATCGGTAAAGAGAAAGAGCGTCCCCCTTTCCTAATTCCTTTTTCGCCTTTAAACATCTTTGTGGAGATTCCTTTAGTCAATATTCTGTAGGAGGCAATAGTGATGCATTCTTGAATCCATGTGATAAACCTATGAGGAAATTTCATAATCTCCATAGTTTGTAGCAGGAATCTCCAATTAACACTCTCAAAAGCTTTTTTGTAGATCCACTTTAATAGTACAGTTTTAAGGAATTTTGCTTCGAGCATACCCTTTCAAAAACTCCTGCAATAAAAGGATATTATCCCTAATATTTCTACTACTCATAAAGGCACCTTGATTCTCACTAATAAGTAAGTGTATAACATCCTTTAGCTTATTTACCAAAATCTTGGCGATGATCTTATAAAGAAAATTAGTATATGATATAGGTCTAAAATCACACTAAATGGTCGGGTTAGAAGTCTCAGGGACCAAACAAAGGAAGGTCTTATTAATCTCCTTAAGTAAGAGACCATTTTGGAAAAACTCCTGCATAACATCTTTAACTAATCTCCCTATACTACTCCAAGTTTTTTGAAAGAAAAGCCCATTCAATCCATCTAGACCCCGTAAACCATTTTGGAAATATTCCTACAAAACATCTTTAACTAATCTCCCTATACTACTCCAAGTTTTTTGAAAGAAAAGCCCATTCAATCCATCTGAACCCGGAGCCATAGAGCCATTCATATTAAAAACTACCTTCTCTTAATCTGTGACAGGTCTAATTAGTAATGAAGCTTCATATTCAGGAATCTTGGATGTAACAAACTGTCTAAGGTATACTCCAATACCTAGAACTACCTTTTGTGCCTAAGAGATTTTAATAAAAATTCCTGACTTCCTTTGCAATTCCCTCTTACACAAATACAATCTCACCAACTTCGGTTTTTATAGATTTGATTTTGTTTACGATTCTTTGAGCTGACACTAAATTGAAGAAAAAGTTTATGCATCTGTCCCCATCCTTAATCCAATTAATTATGACTCTTTGCTACAATATAGAACAATTATTATCCACTATTTGCAAATAGGTCTTCAGGGCTTCCTTCTCAGCTATAGCTAGTGTACAATTAGTAGGGTTAGTTGCCAAAGATTTCTAAATTTCTAAAAGCTTGTTTCTTGCTATTTCTATCTCCTTTATGGAATTATAACCTCTCTTTAAATTTAACATCTTCAGTCTTTGTTTAATAGCCTTGAGCTTTTGCGAACAAATATACTATTTAGTACCATAGATCTCATACTTTAATCCTTTAGTAATTGCTTCTTGAAAGCCCTCCATATTAACTAGAAATTTGAAAGGGTGATGGATTCTGGTCGTTTTAAATAAATTATCAACCTTAATAAGGTATGATCATAAATTCTTGGGTCTAAGAAATTAGCTGAGCTTTCTGAAAAAATATTTAACCAGTCAATATTAACTATCGCCCTATCTAGTTTTTTTTCTGATGAGCCAATTGAAGCTTTGTTTATTGGACCAAATGAATCTATGACCTTCAGATTTTAAATATGTTAATTCCACATCCTACATGCAGTCGAACATATCTGAGGTGTTCTTGAGTAGGTTATAGTTTCCTTCTGCATCTAATCTACAAAGGGTGGTGTTAAAGTCCCCATTAACTAGCCATAGAACTCTAACTGAAGCTTTAAGTCTTTGAAGGGAAGTCCATAGCTCAGTTCTTTGAAACACTGTGTTAAAACTATAGACAAAAGTAGCTAAAACATAAGAATTTTCCATTTTGAAGTTAATCTTTGAGTGAATGAATTGTTGGTTGGTTTCCAAAACATTCACTTCCAAGAGATCACCATCATAAACAATAATAATCCTTCCATAGGCATGACATTGGTGGTTTATGAGAAACTGTCATTTGCTACCCGAACAACTTAACTTATTCAGATTTGCCTCTCTAATTTTGGATTCCAATAAACAAAATAACAAAGGCTTTTCCTTTTGAACAAAATCCCTTACCGCATTAAGCTTAGAAGGATTGTTTATTTCTCTTACATTCCAGACTATTAAGGTCATATGAGATTACTTTTCCCTTTGGAACCTTTCTTGCTGCTCCTGTTGCTTTTCCAAGAGAGTACCTATTCAAATTGTTCCTCTTAAATAACTCCTCTCTACTGTTTTTCCATTTGTTGAGTTTGCTCATTATGTTCGATTTCATGGTCTCTGTGGCAAGGATAATTCTCACTAATTTCCATTTCATTCTCCCTCTTGTTTCCTAGTGATTTATTTGAGGCACTCAATGATTGATGTTGAATTCCCACCGACTGAACTGAATATGGAATAGTATCCACTTAGACATTCTCCCTATTTATAGGTGGTTTCTTTTCATCCTGAACCAAATTACCTAGGCTTTCATGGTTATCTAATACTTGTTCTGCTTCCACCCAATCTTTGTTGTCTTTTGAATTAAGGTTTTCCATACTTATCACCTCCCAATAGTCTGCTCTAGTGAAAACTCTCACCATAGGTTTCCATTCTTTGCCTTGTGCTTTTAAAGAAGGTTTCCATTGGTATGTAACCATAACCTTATCTTCTCTAAGAGAATGCTCTTCTGCTAACCTTATGATAGGGATGTTGTCTATCATTTCCTTAGAAATATCCACACTCACACATAATTGTGCAAATCCAACCCATTTTCTTATAGCAGTGCTTTCAGTAGTACATACTAATTTTCCCAAGTAACTAGCTAGCATACTTAAAAATTTAGTTGTCCAATATTCCAAAGGAATGTTATGGATTTCACTTATAGAGGAATGTTTATGCTTAGTTGCCAATTTTGAAGAAATAAAGAAAGTTGAGAGATGTGCTGAGGTCCTTCTTCAATTACCTTTTGAGCTTCTAATTGTAAGGAGAAGGTAAAGATTAAGTTATCCTCCTAAATTAGCTTAACTTGCATTAGACCTCTTCCTTTCCAGTTTCTCTGAGTCCATGCTTGTATCACTAAAAAAGGATGTCTTTTATCCATAAAAAACCAACAAGCCTAGCATCCCATGTCCTAACACCTTCCTGCATAATGTCTAGACTTGAAGCCACCATTAGCTTTCCTTCAATCTCAACCGCTAGACTGTAAATCAAGGAAGAGTTAGAATTGTCACCCACAACCTGTTTCCACGTTTTTTTAGCCCCTTTAGTATGTGAAACACACTGACAAATGGAGCAAAAGGTTTAGGAGAAATGGCAGAGATTGAGGGAGGGATAGTGTGATTTGTAAAGTGGGATGAAGAAGAAGAGTGGGCTACAGAAAGTTGAGAAGGGATGAGGGAGTATAATGGGGAAAAGGGGAGGTAGAGGGTAGAGATGGGAAGTCAGTCTCCATTTTAGTTCTAAATGGAAACTAATGATGTTTTTCATCAAAGGAAGAACAATGCTGGAAAACAAGAGGGAATCGATGGAGGAAGGAACCCGTAATGGAAGAAAGGAAAGGGAAGAAGCTGAAATGGATTAGATCTAGAGTTAGGGTTGGTCGTGAGCAAGAAATTAAGAGAGATGTTAGAGTTTCTCTCACTTGATCATTTTCTTCCTTCTTGTTATTCAAATATTCTAAAAATAAAAACCTATATCCTTAGTATTTATTTGATCAAATTGAAATTTTATTAAGTAAGATAGAAATTTTAATAAAGATATAAAAATATTTTTTTCATTGGTAATAGATGTTTTCGAAATGTTGAGTGTTAGATTTAAAATAATAACTTGAAGAACATAATGTTCTGTTAATTGCTGAATGTTTATATGAAGCTAACAAGAAGGCGTCCAAGGACTTTGGACTTGACACGCAATTTATTACTTCAAAAGTAAACTAAACGGATGCTATTTTTCTTGCAAGAAAGAGGATTAGATTATAAAATCATCCATAGAAACTTAAAACATTAAATTCCTAAGAAGGTTTCTATGAACAGTGAACAGTAAGTGGAAAATGGCAATAACAGTGATTTACAATTCATAAACTTGCTTTCCGGTGAATTTGACTTTTATAGGACTAACATTCTTCCCAATGGATCTAAAGTTCTGACCAACCCCTTGATGTCCAGGGTTTACTTTCTCAGGGTAAACACCATCTTTGGGATGAAGATATTGGACCTCTCCGTCGGGAAACACCCTGTAAAACTGGTATTTAATCTTGTACTTGGACCTCAACCTAGTACCAAGGGCCAGGCACTGTTCTTTCCTAGCCAACTTAAGCAAGTTTGAACCTTACCTCATGATAGTTGCACCTCCAGTTGGCATCTCAAAGATTTGCTCTTTCGGAGAATCCCATGTAATAACATAGAATTCTTCAACTTGTGCGTTACGCAACAGTCCTCCAGTGCTGCCACCGAAGATAGGGGATGGAGTATTAAGGTCTAACTCCAGTGGGATGAAGCCCACAAGAGCCTTTTTGGCAGGAGCTTCAGCTTTGCCCTTTGCTGCGATGACCTTAACAACGGTTCTGTGTGAGTGGAAAATGAAACCGAGTTTGTTGATTTCCACAGGCCCAAAGTGTTGGAAAATCTTTTGAAATGCAAGGAATTAAATGAAGAAGTGAAAATGAAAAGACATGTCTTTTCAATTCAAATGCAATGAATGGTCATATTTTTTCCCAAGAGGTGCCATGAACAATTATGTACATTATGAATGGGTGTCTTTAAGTTTATATAAGGCTGGTTTAACATCCAATTCATGGTTAATACACAACCAAATCTTTTCTTCTTCATCTTTCTCATATTCATTATTAATTGAAGTTCATCTTTGGTTCTCTATTTATTTTGCTGCCTTAGAGAACATTAGGCTTGTTGTATCCTAAAAGGAAATTTGTCAAAACTCTGCAGCAACTAGTGGGGACAAATATTTCCTTAAAGATAGTGATTTTTCACGCCTCAAGCCATCTAACTTAAACCCACTTTTCTAACAATTTTAAGGAAACATTTGCAATGGATTCAAAGAGTATCATGAATCAAGATTACATGAAGTTGGATTGTTTTGATGGCACGAATTTCATACGATGGAAGGACAAAATGATGTTTCTCTTGACGGCATTGAAATTTGCATATTACTTGGACCCGGATTTGCAAGATCTTTCAACCCCACAACCAGATGATAATGAAGCAACAAAAGCTGCACGCAAGAAGCGGGAAGAAGATGAGTTGCTATACCGGGGACACATTCTTAACAATCTTTCTGATCAACTTTATGATTTCTTCACATCAATTACTTCACCAAAAGAAATATGGAAGGCTTTGGAGTTCAAGTACAATACCGAAAAACAAGGTGTGAACAAATTTTTGATTATGAAATATTTTGAGTTTAATTTGGTTGATAATGTTTCTATAATGGACCAAGTATATGAATTTCAAGTTCTTGTTCCCAAGCTTAAAGACTTAAAGGTGGAAGTTCCTAAGTCATTGCAAGTAAGAGGAATAATTTCCAAACTTCCTCCTAGTTGGAATGATTATAGGAAGAAACTTTTGCATACCACCGAGGACCAAGAAACATTTGCGGATAGAAGAAAAGACGAGAAGTCTTGTTAAAAGGCATGTTTCTGAGGTTGCAACAAAAGTTAATTATGTTGAAGGGAAGCAACGTAATAAAAGCAGTGGAAACAAGAGAAAATACTCCGATATAGCTGGTGCTCCAAAACTGAAGGCTGAAATTTCCAAGAAAGGAAAGACATGCTTTATTTGTGGCAAGAAGGGAAACTATAAAAAGGATTGTTGGTTTTGAAAGAAACAAAAACAAGATGGTAGTGCCCAAAATACTAACAATGCAAATATGGTGGACCTTGGAAATAATGACTTGGTTGCAATGGTTTTGGATTTGCATATTGGTTTGATCACTGAACTTCACATGGCCTCTAACAAAGTTACTAATGATTGGTGGTTTGACTCGGGATCCAGGATACATGTTTGCAACAATAAAGAATTATTTAAGACTTATGAACATGTTGATAAAGGGCCAAGAAGTTCTTATGGGAAACAACAATGCCGCAAAGATCTTGGGAAAGGATAGTGTAGAACTGGATTTTATTTCGGGAAAGAAATTGTTGTTTATTAATGTTTTACATGTACCCGAGATTACTAAGAATCTCGTTTCGGCAAATTTGGTTCGTAAAAAGGGGTTCAAGGTAGTGTTAGAGGGGGAAAAAGTTATTTTGTCTAAAAATGGATTGTTTGTAGGCAAAGGATATGCTTATGATGGAATGTTTAAGTTAAGCATTAATAATAAAACAAAGTTCTAAGAAGTGATAGAGGTGGTAAGTATTTTCCTCAAGAGTTCTTAAATTTTTGTGAGGAAAATGGAATCATATATCAAACAAGTGCTCCATATACACCCCCAACAAAATGGTTTGACGGGAAGAAAGAATCGAATTTTGCACAGAAACAAAGAGGAAGATATGAAGATCTGGCTTATAGGTCAGATAGAGTTACCACAAAAAAAACTGTCCATGGCTTCACTGTAAAGATATCATCTTCATCAGTGTCGTTGCTCTGTGTCCCCATAATCGTTTTTCCTTCTATGCGGTGGAGGGTTGCAGACGATGATGCGACCCGTAAACAATAAACTCTCTGGCATCGATGACAAATCTGTTGTATCGAGCATGCTGACAAGTATGGTAAGATCTCTGCTGTCCTGACAAGGTCTAGTAAGAACTCTGCATATAAGTCCCTACTTGACATTTCTTTATTATCACACTTTTTTATTATTATTCTTATTTTAGATTTTCTTTACTAATTTTATATTCTTGGTATTTATATATTATCTATTTTTAAGTATAAGTATTTACGCTTTTGACCTACATCACTATTATCTTGTAACATCTGCATGTAGGTCTACTGGAAATAACCTTTCTACAATGTAAAAGTAAGGCTGCGTACTATCAGGCCCCCCCAGACCCTGTTTCATTACGAGACTTCGAGGTATAATGATGATGATGAAAGAATTGAATTTTGGTTGACATACTTAATGCAATGTTAGTAAATTCAGGTTTGCCAACGAATTTTTTGGGAGAAGCCTTGCTACCGTCTTGTTACATTCATAATAGAATTCCCACAAAGAAATTTAAAGTTTCTCCATATGAAGTATGGAATAAAAGAAAGCCAAATCTAATTTATCTTAGAGTTTAGGGATGCCTAGCATACTATAGAGTTCTGGATCCGAAAAGGACTAAATTGGGGTCTAAAGCATTCAAAGGTGTCTTTATTGGATATGCAGAAAATTCTAAAGCATATAGGATATTGGACCTAGAATCCAATGTAATTGTGGAGTCAAGGGATGTTGAGTTTGTTGAAAACAAGTTTCATAATAAATCAAGCTCAAATCAAGACTTCACTAGTTAAAAAACATTCTAAACCAAGTTCTAGCATTCATCATGATTCAAGTCCTTTAACTGAAGTTAGAACGAGTCAACGTGCTAGAAAGAAAAGGACTTACATCCAGATTTTATATCCTCACAATCTATTGTCTTTTTAGTTGAAGAGAATAGGACAACGGTACTAAATAAGGCACCAATTGATTTACATGTTGAGGATGATCCAAAGACCTATAAGGAAGCAATGCAATCGAGAGATGCATCGTTTTAGAAGGAAGCAATTAATGATGAAATGGACTCTTTATTATCAAATTATACTTGGGTCATCACTGATTTGCCTCCTAGTTCAAAGGCTATTGGATGTAAATGGGTGTTTAGAAGGAAATATAATACAAATGGTTCAATACAAACATTCAAAGTTAGATTGGTTGCCAAAGGTTTTAGGCAAAAGGAGGGAATAGATTACTTTGATACTTATGCACCAATTGCAAGGATAACATCTATAAGGTAGTATTAGCTTTAGCTTCTATTTATAATTTGTATGTACATCAAATGGATGTGAAAACTACATTTTTAAGTGGTGACTTAGATGAAGAAGTATATATGGAGCAACCGGAGGGTTTTGTTCTACCAAGTAATGGAAACAAAGTGTGTAAGTTAATAAGGTCTTTGTATGGATTAAAACAAGCACCTAAGCAATGGCATGAGAAATTTGATTCCGTTATCTCAAAAAATGGTTTCAAGCATAATAGTCTCGATAAGTATATATATTCTAAGTTTACACAAGAATATGGTGTCATCATATGTTTAGCAATGGCATGAGAAATTTGATTCCATTATCTTAAAAATTGGTTTCAAGCATAATAGTGCAAATAAATGTATATATTCTAAGTTTACATAAGAATATGGTGTCATCATATGTTTATATGTGGACGATATGTTAATTATTGGCTCTCATATGTTAGGTGTAAATGAAACAAGGAAGTATCTAACCTCACAAATTCAAAATGAAAGACTTAAATGAGGTAGATACTATCTTAGGAATTAAGGTATCTAAACATAGTGGGGGTTTTGCTCTTCTCCAATCTTATTATATTGGAAATGTGTTGAAAAAATTCAAACACTTAGACATCAAAGAAGCAAATACTCCATATGATGTCTCATGCAAAGTAACCGAAAATACAGGTAGAGCGGTGGCTCAATTGGAATATGCTAGTGTTATTGGTAGTTTAATATATGCTACACATTGCATTAGATCGGATATTGCCTTCACAGTTTGTAAATTATCAAGGTACACTAGTAATCCTAATATGGAACATTGGAAGGCAATTGGGAGAGTACTTGGGTACATGAAGAAAATTATAAACTACGGATTGTTTTATAACAAGTTTCTAGCCGTGTTGGAAGGTTACACAGATGCTAGCTAGATAACTAGTGTGAGTGATAACAAGTCAACATCGGGTTGGGTGTTCACCTTGGGAGGAGGTACGGTTTCTTGGGCATTAAAAAAACAAACTTGTATAATGTATTCACCAATGGAATCCGAATTTATAGCATTAGGGGTTGCAGGTAAGGAAGCGGACTGGCTGAGAAATTTATTGTTGGATATCAAGTTGTGGCCACAACCGATGCCGGCCATATCCTTACATTGTGACAGCCAAGCAAGTATGTCTAGAGCATACAATAAAATTTATAATGGAAAATCTAGACATATAAGCCTTAGACATGAATATGTAAGATAATTGATTTCAGATGGTATTATTTCCATCGTATATGTCAAATCCTGTGATAACTTGGCAGATCCATTCACAAAGGGTCTCGAGAGAGATTTAATAAAGAGCACATCAATAGGTTTAGGATTGAGACATATGAATTAAATTTGCTTGTAATAGAAACCCAACTTTTCCTAGCACATCACTAGTCAAAAGTTCAATAGGTATCAACAAGTTGTAAGCAAGGGACTAAGTACTAAGTTTGATCCTAAAAGAATCAAATGATTAGTACTAGAGGAGGGTAAGTGCTAAGCACTCTTGCTGAAGAGTTAAGAGGGAATAATTTCTTAACGGTCTTCACCTATATAAACATGGAAGTGGTGCTGCTTCAACAAGGAATAGATCTTGTAAATGTTCATAAATTCTAGGAGGTAGCATAAGGCTATAAAATGCGGCTGTTAAATGAACTTCTAAGAAGAATGAAGGTTTCATGTGTATAACATTTCCGGTTCTAACATATAGGAATCTAGGTTTAAAGCTTCCATGTCACCTAAATTTTGTTATAACTTTGAAGTGCTTATATATTAATAAGAGATTCAAATCGAAAGATACCTCTTAAATGTATGAAATGTCTTTAATCTTGCATTACAAACTAAGTGGGGGATTGTTGGAAAATAGTTTGAAATGCAAGGAATTGAATGAAGAAGTGTAAACGAAAAGACATGTCTTTTCAATTCAAATGCCATGAATGGTCACATGTTTTCCCAAGAGGTGTTGTGAACAATCATGTACATTATAAATGGGTGTCTTTAAGTTTATATAAGGCTAGTTTAACATCCAATTCATGGTTAATACACAACCAAATCTTTTCTTCTTCATCTTTCTCATATTCATTCTTAATTGAAGTTCATATTTGGTTCTCTATTGATTTTGTTGTCTTAGAGAATATTAGGCTTGTTGTATCTTAAAAGGAAATTTGTTAAAACTCTGTAGCAACTAGTAGGGACAAATATTTCCTAAAAGATAGTGATTATTCATGCCTCAAGCCATCCAACTTAAACCCACTTTTCTAACACAAAGGGAGGTTGCTAGATTTAGGAATGGTTATGGTGGGAGTGAAGAGTTTTTCTTGAGTTGTCATGATCATCAAAATCTCAAGTCCAACTATGGTGATGATTAATCCTGTTTATCAAATATTGAAGGCCGACAAGGAAAGTAAAAGATGGTTGTGAGTAAGCAAGTGGTTGTGTTCTTCTGTTGTGGACAAGGTAATAGGAGGTGGACCAATCGAATTTATGATTTTGATATGTTGATATTTCATTATTACTTACCCCTTTGTACAATGTGTTAAGTCAGAAAATTGACTTTACGTTTTAAATGATTTTGATGACAAACAAATAAGATAAGAGAAAAAGCAGACGA
>JANKYE010427564.1:0-12527 GCA_032467995.1 Erythroxylum dillonii
CCCCCCTTCTTGTGTGTTGATTATCATTGAATTAATTTGTGATTTACTTCATCATTGTGTGTTTTGTGTTTTGTGTTGTTTGTCATTTTGTTTTCTTGAGGACAAGCAAACGTTGAAACGTGGGGATGTTGATAAGTGTGAAATGCATCGTATTTTAGGGTATAGTTTGATATGTCTTTAGTAGTTTATTCGAATGTTTAGTACGTGCTTAGGGTAGAATTGTGTTAGTTTGTGATTTATTTGTGTTTTTAAGTGATTTATGGGCTATAACAATCCTTTAAGCTTAAATATGATGCTTTTTAGGAACCTTGATGTATTTGGTTGTGTTTTAGGGTAAAGATCAAAGAACGGAGGAGTTTTAAAACAAATTGGGGCTAATTGCATGGCCCACGATCGTGACAGAAAAGCCTGATATAGGCTCAGGCATATGCGAAGTCGCTTCCAAACTTCGCATTTTGAGGGATTATTTTGGACTTTTCGGACCCCAAAAAAAAACCTAGTTCAACCCTAAACATAAAAGAACATAAATAGAATAACAAGAACAAAAGGAAGGAGCTTTACATTCAGCCTACATTTGGAAATCCAAAAGAGAGAGATAAAGAAGAGAGAGAGAGAAGAAGAAGAGGAAGAAGAAGAAGGTTCCAATGTTGAAGCTTCCCGAAATAGGTGATCTCCAAATGCCGCTGCTCTCCCAAATCATCAATCCTAAGTTTCATTTGCTCCCCATTTACCTTTTATTCATTTAATTTGTGAGATTGAGATGAGTTATGTGGATACAAATTTTGAGTAGTTTATGATGTTCTAACTTTACCTTCAGGATTTCCTTTATCTTTAATGTTAATATAGTTTATTTGTGTTTACTTGAGTTAGGTGTTGTGATTGATAGATATATTTGCATGTTTCGGTAACAAACCGAGAGGGTGAGCTGGATAAAAATGATTAGATTGGATTAATGAGAGTTAGGTGATCTAATTAACCACTTAATCAATCTAGTCAATAATTTCATAGAGAGAGATTCCATGCGAGACCTAATTGTTTATTAGAGAGCTTTAGAACTAATTAGAATTATGAGTAATTTGTGAATTGATAGATAGTAAGCTCCATAATTCGATTAGGATTTACAATTTAGGGTTTAATGGTTATAACTTAAGAGAGAGTAATCAACCCTACGACCGTCTAGAACTGACACCCCGTAAACATATAAATAGCTAGATT
Source organism: Erythroxylum dillonii (assembly GCA_032467995.1). Taxonomy (NCBI): domain Eukaryota; kingdom Viridiplantae; phylum Streptophyta; class Magnoliopsida; order Malpighiales; family Erythroxylaceae; genus Erythroxylum; species Erythroxylum dillonii. Next base: position 1,216 of record JANKYE010427564.1, read on the forward strand.
AGCATTAATGATAGGTAAAATCTCCTCTCTTATAACTTGATTAACTCTCTTGACGGATTTCCATTGTGACCTATGTGACTGCTCAGTTTAATTATGTTTTGTTGAATTTTTGGCTTTACAATTCTTGAATCAAATTCTCGTATTTACTTTTCGTGTTCACTTAAGCAGTTTTTTATTTATTAATATTCTTTTCTCTAAACCTTAGACGATTTAGGATTAGGCTAGTACCCTCCTTGTAGGATTGACCATTCAATACTACAAAATATCACTTGTGCACTTGTGGTTATTGAGGGTTTTATAAATTGTAAAACTTGTTTAACACTGAGCAACCTCAAGTGGAGGAAACGTATGTAAAACTTGAAGATCTTAAATTTTTCACATGATTATGAAACAAGAAGTTAAACCAATGACAATAAACAATTGTGCTTCTTGGGAGGCAACCCAAGGGAATTTGATTTCTTTTCCTTTACATTTTCACAATTCTTTCTTTTATGCATGTGTTTTTTCAAGTTTGTTTGTTTCTTACTTATTTTTAAGTTTTCAACCAAAAAGAGAGAGAAAGAAAGAAACTTTTTCTCTTTTTCTATTGCTTCTAGGACTATATAGTCACAATTAAAGAGTGAATTAACTAGAAAAAATCCATGGCAACTTGAGCATGTACTTTTACTCTTGTGATTGGTCAATATGCATCCACTTTAGAAGAATAATGACTAGTAATAGACACAAGCCAGTGAGATTTTGAACCTTTTTAAACTGGCACATAAATATCAATCTCATTGTGTTTTTGTTTATGTGTGATCTTTATCACATGTACATCCTGACTTTGCTTTGATTTTCTATTCAAGACCACATTTTTATCACATACATTAACATGGAAATGATATAGGCATTCTTTGTTTCATAAAATACATTAGCCAATGATAGGTGTAAATTCTACTATGTTTTGATAGATTTTTACGTGTGCTTTAGAGTATTTCTTAGATGATTATCTTGTGTAAAGGCTTAGAATGATGTTATTATTAGTGTTTGTTTATATTATAAGTGTTTTTGTGGTTTTAAGCATGACTTGGATCTTAACTTTATTTTTAAAGCGGTGTGTGATGTGTGTTTGAGTGTATGGAAGTAAGAAATTAAAGAAAAGACAAGAATGGTGAGTGCACTACAAAATTTCCTTGACTCTGCACGCTAAAATTTGTAGTTATAGTGAGTCGGGATCGAATCCACAGGGAATGTTAGGTTAATTTATGTAATGGAATTAATTGATGCAAGGAAAATATAAAGAGGGTTTGGATTTTATTCAATTTAAAAAATAAAATTGATGCAAACTATGGAAAACAAATAAAAGCAAACATAACCTTATTAATCATTAAGAATAAAATAACTTAGTTTAGATGTCATGAACATGTGAGGTTACTGCCTATATTAATCATTTTCCACATCATAATGTTGCTGCCAAATTAAATCTAGAGATCACATCCTAGGTTATTTGGTAGTTAGACTTAATGAATGATCGTATCTTAATTAAACACAACCTAAGTGAAAATTGGGATTAGTAGAGCATTATATTAGTCTCATATTAGTAGTCCAAAAAGAGGTGTAAAAACGTTAGGATGATGGAATATGCTTGATCATGTTTAGGCTGAGATTGCCCCTAGAACCAGATCTTACTCATATTTGGCACTTTAATCACTTTTGATTGTTTGATTTTATTTGTTTTCCATAGTTTGCATCAATTTTATTTTTTAAATTGAATAAAATCCAAACCCTCTTTATATTTTCCTTGCATCAATTAATTCCATTACATAAATTAACCTAACATTCCCTGTGGATTCGATCCCAGATCTTACTCATATTCCATCATCCTAACATTTTTACACCTCTCTTTGGACTACTAATATAAGACTAATATAATGCTCTACTAATCCCAATTTTCGCTTGGGTTGTGTTTAATTAAGATACATTCATTCATTAAGTCTAACTACCAAATAACCTAGGATGCGATCTCTAGATTTAATTTGGCAGCAACATTACGATGTGGAAAATGATTAATATAGGCAGTAACCTCACATGTTCATGACATCTAACCTAAGTTATGTTATTCTTAAGAAGAAAATTAAAAGACAAGAAAAAGGCAAGAAAAATGGGAACATAAATAAACAAAGTTGCTAGTGGCTGTTGTGCATGAACCTTGCAAGGTGTAGGTGAATTTAATGGAATCATGAAGATGGAGAAAATGGATCACCACCTGTTGGGTCTGGGATTTGGTACCTAGGGAAACAAGCCCAGCCATAAGCCCAGCCATAAGCCCCAGCCATAATGTTATTCTTAATGGTGAGAGGCGTGTTCATAGAAACAACAAAACCTTGAGGTCTTGTGTTCAAATCTTGGTGGAGTGGGATTCAAGACCAAAGAGGACAATACCGATTGAGTGGGCGGGGGTATGTTGGGGCTTATGGCTGGGCCTGTTTCCCCAGGTACCAAATCCCGGACCCAACAGGTGGTGATCCATTTTCTCCATCTTCATGATTCCATTAAATTCACCTACACCTTGCAAGGTTCATGCACAACAGCCATTAGCAACTTTGTTTATTTATGTTCCCATTTTTCTTGTCTTTTTTTTGTCTTTTAATTTTCTTCTTCTTGCTCCATAAAGACAAGTGAGAATTAGTCTTTGGAAAATGGCCCAAATATCATGCTTTCAACTCACTTTAATTTCTTTGCTGATATTGTGACTAAAATCACATATGAGTCAAAGTGAGTATCTTAAGCAATTTCATGTCATTAATTGCTAAGTGTTATGGAATAATTATTGATATGTGCTTAATTGATTATATATTTATTCCATAACACTTAGTGATTAATGATATGAAAATGCTTAAGACATTCACTTGAGTTCATATTTGGTTTTAGGTTCAATTCGGAAGCAAAAGAGCTAAAGTGAGTCGAAATCACAATCTTTGAGCCGTCTTTTTAAATTCAAACTCACTTGTCTCCATGGAAAAAGAAGAAGGATTAGAGCAAGAGGAGACAAGAAAATGTATGCAGATGAGGAGTATACATTGTAGAAAATCAAGTGAAGTCATGAGAATGCAAGTCACGACCATGACATAAAGTGTCATAGGCGTGAATAATGATGCACGACCATGACACAACATGTCATAGTCGTAACTCACCTTGCCCTATGATTCAACATGTCATGGCTGTTACTTTCACATATATGTTGTCTGAAACCCTATTTTTTTAATATAAGTAGACATGTGATGGCAAAGAGGTTTACAAAATGTTTTGTGCTTTTTCAACTAGGAGACTTTATGAAGCCTCGAGAGAGTATTAAGAGGGCTACAAGATCTCAACTATGAGAGACCAATGGAGGGGTAGACATTCCAACACTGGTTCGGGCGTGCAATCGACGCCGACGACCTAGTCAAGCATTTCTTTCTCTTATAGATTAATTATGTTATCATATGTTTAATAGTTGGGTCTTGTGTAACGGTACTCTATTTGATTATTTTTATATAGGAACCCATTGCTAGAATCGAATACAATACGTAATTGTTGTTTTACTGTTGATGAAGTTATGGCCAAATGAATCAAACATGATTTTGTCCTCAATAATATTGTACCTATTTGGGACAATTGGCATAACATTCACTAGAGCTGCCAGATTAAGGTCATTGTAGAATGGTTTCAAAGAGAGCTTCTAGATCTACAACTTTTGTGAACACTCCAAAAAGAGATTTTGCCATTTACAGAGTAAAAAATGCAAATTTCTGAAAGTGCACAGTGTATGTACGGACATACACCTACACTTAACGGACATACAAGGGGTCCGAAGTGTTTTCCAGCCCTGTGAAGGTTTGTTTAATGGACCTAATGTTTGTTTAATGGACATGGACGACGTTAGGGGTCAGTCTAGACCTGAGAAGGTTTGTTTAACGGACCTATTGCTTGTCTAAATGAAATCTAAGCCCCTTCAAAGCCTCTTCAATGGTTCCTACATCCATTCTAACATCACTTTCACTCATAATCTTTTCAAATTCACCCCTTCTAGTGCAATATCACTTCATATCAATTCAACCACTAACTTTGTTTCATTAAACTCTCTATCTCTACTTATTTGATTCATCACTACAACTAATTCTCATCATTTACTATATCTATCCTACTATACATCCTATACAGCATCACCAATTTATAATTATCATATCTCTCAACTCTGATATCTAAAAATTTCATACTTTATATCATTGGAAAGCTAGAAAGATAAGTTACAAATTTCAAGTAGACAACTTTGTCTAATTCAACCTAGATTAATATAGTTTTTCCCTTGAATTTAGAACACAATTTTTACACCTATGGAAAAATTGGAAATGCAATGTAAAGACTTGGAAAGTCATGAGCAAAACATAATGTATATATCTTTCATTATCCTCAGTTACATATCAACATACACATCAATGAATTAATACAAATACAATTGGATGCTCAATGTTTGATATGCTTATAAAGCTATCCAAAACTCTCTTGTCAACATGCACTCAAATGGGCAGCCAAGAGAAGACTCTTGTCAACGTGCACGTGACAAACGAAATGGTTCCTCTCTTGCCCATACAAAAGCACATATTTATGCTCATCCTTTCATGTTTTTTTCTCTTTTCATTTAATTCAAAATGTCATAACCTTTTTCAAGGTATAACATAGTCATAAATCATCATGCATTTCCAGGCACTCACAACAATTCAATTTCAAGCAAATCAAATTCAAGCAATCAAACATACACACACATAAGAAAAAAATTTGTCCGATTATACAATAACTATAAATACATTACCCACCTAATTGGCTGGCGAAAAATCTAAGTCAAGCTTGCCTTTCCTCTTGCTCTTGGATTGGGTTTCCTAAATAAACCAAGTTCTCATTCAAAACAATATTCCATAAAAATTTATAAAGCTTCAATAATCACAAAAATGAAAAATTAGGTTTAAGGACCCAAGACCTAGTTTAGAAACCCTAGAAATCAAATGGGTTCCTTCTTCCTCTTCTTTCTTCCAACACAACACCCATTCTCTCTCTAATCCCTTCATTCTCAACCCAACTCATTTCTCTAATAAAGCAAGAAGAAGAGATGAACTTACCTTGAACAAGTCTTCTTCCTTCTTCCCCAGCTTCCCACATTTTTCTTCTTCTTTCTCTCTCCTCTAGCTTCTCTCACGACTCTCTCCTTTTCTCTTCTTCTATTTCACATTTTCTTCTTCCCTCTTTGGCTTCTCATGATTCTCTTCTTCTCTATATTAATTCAAGACACATTTTACTCTTGTTTTTCCCATTTTGCCCTTCACTTATTTGGTTCTTTCAATTATACCCTCCTTCATTTATTTCATCTACTAACTCTTTAATTCTCTTAAACACCATATTAATCCTAGCTTAATTCTAATCTTTCCATCTAATTTCTAATCTCTATTTATGCCCACTGAATTAATTTCTCAATTATAAAAAATAAACAAACAAATTATAAATAAATAATTAAACAAATAATAAGTAATTTAGAAAATTTCAGGTCCAGTAGATGCTAACAATAAGGAACAACACATATGGAAGTCTCAAGTTAGTGATTCATTCACCATTGATGTTAATGGAGACTAAGTTGGTAGAGAAATTAAAATCACTCTCCACCTTAATAATCACCAACTTGGATATTTGAATGATAATAACAATCAAACGTTATTGGGCAATTGGAGAAGGGTGATGAAAAGATCATTTCCATAAAAAATAACATGTTTCTTTTTTATCAATTTAGTAAACCTTCTTGATAATTTCTATGTTTAAATCTTATGGACAAAATTTTCTAAAGTAGAAGGACTTGTTATTAAGTATATATACTAAGGGCGAAGGGGATGGACGATCACGAAATCCATCCCCTTCGTCCATTTAATCTGACGGCTTGTATTTATTTCTCCTCTCTCTTATGCATCTCACACGATTTTTTCTATTTTGAGCCACACTCTCGAATGTTCTCCCTTTTCAGCAGAAACAGATTTACGAAGCCAAGGCGTTCCATGAAGAAAATCCGACAGAGGTGAGGCCAATAAGATGTTTCACTGTTTCCACTGTGATCGTGGATCTGGTAGAGCGCCAAAGTTCTTGAGACGAGAGGTTTTGGGTTTTGCTGAAATATCTTTCCAAGTACGTGTTTTGATTCTCTCTAGATCTACTCTCTCTGTGCTTAGATCTTCACACACGGTATGTTTTCTCTCTCTGATTCTCTCTTCCTGGTCTCGATTCCTTAGTTTTTAGCTCTTCTCTTACTTCAACTGGCTCCGTTGCTTGTGTAAAGAATGATTCAAGAGCTTAACGACTGATTTCTGGGATATTTAGCTCTTTCTTTCTCTTGTAGTTTCTAGGTTTTAACCGAGTTTCAATGGGTATCGCCAGATCTGCTCTCTCCGTATATTGCGCAATTCTGGCTGGGGGAGAGTGGAATTGTAGATAGAGGTGATGCGTAGGTATATATGTTTTTCCCAATTGTGTTTGGTTAATTCTATTGTAGAAAGTTTGTGACTTTTAAATTAATTTTTTAGGGATTATTGTTGCGTGAAAAGATGGGATTTTTTTGGGGTTAACTTTGGGATCGAGATCTGAAAATGGGGAGGAAATTTTTATGGTGATTGTTATAGTTTACATCATATGGATTTAATAAGTGCCGCTATTATTTGTAGGTTTTGCATTTGCTACGGAGATGTTTCGGTGAAAATGTTGACGGGCTCTCTTTAGATGCCTTAAGAATCAGTGTGTGGAAAGGTTTGTCTCCTAATCCTTAAACTCCATGTGTTGTGTTAGTTTCTTATCTTTTTGTGAATCTCAGATATCCAACTATATGCCTTTGACCTTATATTATGTTACTTGATGGCATTCTCGTCATCCCTTTGGTACTTTTAACTTTTCATAAAGAATTCCTTCTCTTTCTGAGGTGATGTTATACTAAAGGATTTCAAATTGAAGGCATAAACATTAAATGCATTAAAACTTCCAGTCACTGTTAAAGTTGGATTTGTTGGGACCATCATTTTAAAGGTAGCTAAATTATCAACCATTGGAAAGATTGACTGAAAATTTTCTACCATGTTTGACTTCAATTTAGGGCAGAAGTCAGAGAGTTGTTCTTCCGTCATCTTTTTTTTATAGCATTTTTATAAATGTGTTGATTGCTATACCTTACCTTTTCAAATATATGAATTTGCTATCTGCTTCTTTAATTATTCACATGCCACCCTTGTTTCCATTCTTATTTTTGTTTTTTCTTTGAACGACTACTAGTTAGAGGGATTGCTATTGATGGTAAATTGTATGTTTGAATCTTATAAAGGGCTAATATGTTATATGAGTTTTAAGTCGGTATATTTGTGACTTGCTTCATGACTGGTGTCTTTCGTGTGACTAGTGAGGTTTGGCAGTGAGTTGAGCTAATGAATGAGTTTGGAATGGTTGATAATCAGTGCAATGACCATATAAATTGACTGTAATTTTCCCAAACTGGAAATTGCATAAGAATCATGATCTTTTCTTTATTCTTTTTGTTTCTCACTGCTCTATAGTGTGCTTTTCAATCTTTTGCCTTCATGTCTATGTCTTTAGTTGAATTGTTTTTCTCCATTTTCTTTTATGATGACAGGTTCTATGGAAGAGTTTAGGCAAAGAGCCAGTTATTGTTCTCATTGATCGCATTTTCATTCTTGCTCAACCTGCTATTGATGGTCACACTCTAAAAGAAAGAAGATGATATTTGCTGTTTTACAACTATAAATCCCCTCTGTTCCTCTGGTTTTGAATTTCATATTGGTCTTTGACTTTCTACATTTCTTATGATAGGAGGAGGACAGAAGAAAACTTTTTGAAGCCAAACTTCAACAGATTGAGGTTATAACTTTATGCTTCCTTACTTGTGTGTATGTGTGTTTTGTGGCATTCTTGTAAATACCATAACTTTTGTTGCTGTATTAATGTCGTAATGATGTATCACCTGCAAAATGATTAAGTTTTTTGTACTCCCATTTTTTCTTCATAATGTCATAATTAATTTTTTTGAACAATTTCTGCATATTGTCATAATTTAATTTTCTTGAATCATTCTGGCATGGCATATAAAATAGCATGATTCAATTTGTCATTCCAATTGATACTTTTCATCCTTTTCTCTACTTGGGGAAGCAAAATTGGCAACGTTTGAAACTACATCTAGGTCTAAGTTAGGAAGTGTATGGCCTATGGAATTTTAGTTCTCTTTTAGTTCATCTGTCATAATTGGTCTTCTATAATCTTGCTATATACTAGTTAGATAATGTTGTTTTCAGTTTTTAGATGTTCTTTGTATTGATGGGCTTGCCTTTGGCATTAATCTTGTTCTATGAAATGTACACATAGAGTTCATCTTGTTGGTTGCTTATGGTACTCAACTTGTCAATATCTAAGACAATTATTTGTGTGAAAGACTCCTTAGTATAGGGATGATTTCTGATTAGCTGCTAGAATTTAATATTTGAGATGGATATTGATGCATATGTAATTTGTAGAAATAAAAATTGTTGGATAGATAGTGCACTATGATTTTGTTTTCAGTTGCTTAGTTGCAAAGGGTGTCATATTGGAATGATTTTCTGTCAAAGACCAAAATATGAAGAGTGAATTTAATAATAGATTACATAAACCTTCTGATTTGTCTAGCTACAATGGCAAAAAAAAAGTAAGAAACTTGATGCTATCTTTTATACTTATTATGTTGGTTCTTTTTCCTTCTTTTACAATTTTTTCTTCTCAATTGAATGCTATAAGCATAAATTTTCTAAAATTGCCAAACTGACATCTCACAAAATTTACTTTGATAACTACATTGTTGTTTCTCTTTTTACTTTTTTTTCTTGTTGATATTTGTTTTTCTTTATTAGAGGGAAGGTGGGGGTCAGGGCCATGCTTAGTGGCGAGCAGGGTTGAACTCAAATAGTTTGATTCATAACTTTAGCACAAATAATTTGTTATACTTCATGGATCTCATTACATGTCAAGGTTGCTATTATTTTTACAAGCAACATAATTTTGTTGTTGTTTAGTAGGATATGCTTTCACTGATTGAATTTCTTTATTGCCCTACTTCATCTGTTAAGAATATACATGTCTATACATGTTCGTGATAAAATATTTGTTTCTTTAAGTTAAGGAAAATATATGATTGTTTTTAGTTTTTTTATTACTTATTGAATGTAATTTTCAGTTGCAAGGCAACAAAAATTCCTGCTAGCAAAGTTTGGTGGAGTTGTTGATGAAATACTTGATGATGATGTCGAAGAGGAGGGGAAAAGGGGCCCTGTATGGAGTGGGAAAAAGGACCAATATTACAATGTTGATAATTATGATTTTGAGGTAAGGACTTCATATTTTTTTTAAGGTAATCTCGCTCTTATCTTATCAAATTACTTGCTTTCTGTTTTGTTAACTAACCATTTTTCATAGGTTAAATGATTTTTCCCTAGTCAGTGTAGCAAGTTAATTGTTTTAAAGTTTCATAATATTTAATTGGTGATATAGTTTGTATATTATTTTCCAGCGGCAATCAAGTGATGATGAGGCCCCAATAGAGGAGGAAGCAGAAGTTTTAAGATTGCAGAGGGAGAAGGCCAAATCTTTATTACTGGAGGATTTTGGCCTCAAGGACATTTAGGAAGATGGAAGTGACAGAGAATTAACTTTAGGGGTAAACTTCTATACTTAGTTGTGTACTTGGTGTTGCTAACGTATAATTTTCTTAGTGATGACAATTATTACGGTAATTGGAGTTTGGTTAGCTCAAAAGTGATGCTTGGATGACTTTTTCTGAATGACATGCAGTATACTTTTTGTGCAGGAAAATTCTACTAAGAGAAAAAGGGGACCTTTAGTGAACAAAGACATAGACCAGATGGATGCAGATTTTGAGGTCAAGAAGGATTTGAATGCTTTATCAAAGGCTGGCGCTTTCCCCGATTTAGTGCAATGGAATGATTCATGATCTCATTTAACTTCATTCATACAAAGTTTTATGAAAATTATATCATTCCTTACCATTTATAAATTGTTAATGCCCTTAGATTCAGTACTTGTGTGGATTATTTATTTTAAATATTGACCTAGTTTTTAATGCCTGATTAACATTTACTAATCCATATAATGAGAATCTTGGTGTACGTGTGCTCCATAATGGTACTCGTATAAAACCTGTCCATCATAATTACTAAGATTCCTTCTAGGATACTTGACATTTGCCAAAATCTCATCTTCTTTTTCAGGATTTTACTGTACGAATCCGCTTCAAATTGTCTTTTATTTGATTTGCAGGAAGATAAGTTGAAATTGAAGCTTGTTATTACTTTTGATTGTGGTATGATCTATCTTTAATATCTCTTCCATGTTCTAAAGCAATTGATTTGTGGCTGAAGTTAGTATGGAGTGCAAGAAGCCTTAAAAGGCTAAGACAAAGCTATCTGAAGGAAGGAAACAATTCAGCAGTGTGCGCGTGATCTAAAGAAATCTTGTATACATAGTTAGGCTGCCATTGAATCTTGCAAATGAAGACGTAACCCCCTTCCCTTGCATTCTCCCCTTTACCTCTTCGTATTTATCTTAAGGCATTTGTTGAATAAAATTCTCTGTATTTTGAGCAACTGCTCTAGTGCAGGGAGCATTTTGGTCAATATGGGAAAGTCCTAAAAGTATCTATGTCTCGGACAGCAATTGGTGTCATACAACAGTTTCCAAACAATACTTGCAGGGTGTAAGCACCTTTTTTCATGTCTTTCATACTTAAGATATGTCCTCATTGTTTAACTTAATATGTTCTTTATCTACCATTAAATAAACTTGGTTGGTTTGATGAATTCCTTCAAAGTTTTTATGTAGTAAAGTTACTTTGTTATGCTGTAATTTGAACTTTCATATACTTGTGTGGTTTTTGTGACAATAGAAGGATTTGTATAATTTTTGGTGATTTAGTGGGGTTGACAATCACCTTAGTTTATTCTCCTTTTTATTTGTTACAGATATATAACTTACTCAAAAGAGGACAAAGCTATTCGTTGTATTCAGTCTGTACATGGGTTTGTCTTGGATGGTAGATCTTTAAAGTATGTGCATTTTTGACTCTTCAGATCTTTTATCTTTTGAAATAGGAACTGGATGTATGAGATGTTTGATTGGCATGTGTATTTCCAAGGCATGCTTTGGCACCACAAAATATTGTCGTGCATGGCTGAGAAATGTGGTATGAGCTATAATTGAATCCTCTTTCT
>JANKYE010427873.1:0-12524 GCA_032467995.1 Erythroxylum dillonii
TCATTAGGTTCCAACAAGAGAGACGACCCGAGGTTGCATCCTATACTGCAATCCTTGGTATAAATTTATTTTGACCGATTTCCAAGGATCGATCTTAGGATCGAACCACGAGCCGCGATCAATCTACAACTTCTATGTTTTGAGTTTCTCCAAATTCGCACGTTAAATAGCTAAAAAATGTACAAAGAGGACCTATAAATCTGTCTCCATTGACAACTTGAACTACCCTAAATCACCATTAAAATGAAATTTCTTCACGTTAATGTGTCCTTATACATCAAAAAATAAGAACCCATCATCCAAAATATCAAACCCATCCATTCCATCAAATGGGTTTCATAGCCATGAACAAGAAGAGAGAGAAACGAAATTTCAATTGATAAAACTAAGTGTTGGGATTGAGGCTTACCTTTTTGTCCTAACTGAATGGCTTGATTTTCCTTCCCTTTCTTGTTACAAGGGTTGAAAAACTTGAAGGGAAGCTTCCATGGTGGTTTCATGGATGTGGGAGGAGGAAGAAGACAAGATGTTGTCTTATTTCCAACTAGCTTCTCTTATAAGCCTCATTAACTATTATTTATAAAAATGCCACTCTTGTACTAGTTTTTAAACATCCTCTCGTACCATTTCCTGTGACTACTAAAAAAGTATCATACATCATTAATTTGATTTCACCAAAAATTATTATTCACTGTTCTATGGTTTTAATGACATTAGTCTCAAATACCAATTTATTTTGATGTATCGGGTAAACTAGATACCGGGTGTTACATTCTCCCCTTATTAAAATTCGCCCACGAATTTTGGAAATTTACTTTATTGGGGAACAATTGTGGATATCTGGTTCTCATTGATTCTTCTGTTTCCCATGTACATTTCTCAATTCTTTGATTCTGCCATTGGACTTTAATCATTAGAATCTCTTTATTCTGCATTTTTCTAATCTGTTTGTCTATGATGGCAACTGAAGTTTCTTCATAAGAAAGATTCTCTGCTATTTTTACTTTTGGGGTTTGTAATACATGACAAGGATCTAGAATGTACTTTCTTAACATTAATATATGGAAAATTGGATGCACGTAGCTAAGATGAGGAGGCAAAGACAACTGATATAACACATTTCCGACCCTTTCGAGGATATCGAATGGTCCAATATATCTAGGATTCAGCTTCCCTCTCTTTCCAAATCTGACTACACCTTTTATAGGAGAGAATTTTAAGAAAACTTGATCACCTGGTTCATACTGCACGTCCCTTCTCTTAGAATCTGCATAACTCTTTTGCCTACTGAAGGCCATTCTTAATCTTTCCTGTATCAGAGGAACTTTTGTAGATGTTTCTTGAATTAGGTATGGTCCCTCTAATTGCTTTTCTCCTACTTCTGTCCAACATAGTGGAGATCTGCACTTTCTGCCATACAATGCCTCATAAGATGCCATTCCAATGGTAGAATGGTAGTTATTGTTGTAAGCGAATTCTATTGAAGGCAAATGACGTTCCCAATCTTCACCAAAGTCCAAGACACACATTCTTAACATATTTTCGAGTGTCTGGATGATTCTCTCTGATTGCCCATCAGTTTTTGGGTGGAAAGTTATACTAAAATTTAGTTGTGTACCAATGGCTTCTTGTAGTTTCTGCCAGAATCTAGAAGTGAACTGTGTTCCTCTATCAAAAACAATAGACACTGGCACTCCATGATACTTCACAATTATGTCAACAAATAATTGGGCTAACTGAGCTGCACTATAAGTGGTTTTAACAGCTATAAAATGGGCTGACTTGGTGAGTCTGTCGACTATAACCCAAATAGAATCATGCCCCCTAGGTGTTCTTAGTAACCCAAAAAAAAATCCATGGTAATCCGCTCCCACTTCTACTCGGGTAGCGGTAGCTCCTGTAGTAGTCCAGTGGGCTTTTGATGTTCAAATTTGACTTGTTGATAATTTAAACAGGTGGATACAAACTGGGCTACATCTTTCTTCACACCTGATAACCAATATATACCTTTAACATCGTGGGACATCTTGGTGGTTCCAGGGTGAACATTATAGGGTGCATGATGTGCCTTATGCATAATCCTTTATCTTAACCCATTTATGTCAGGTACACATAACCTGTCACCACATTTCAATACTCCATCCACTAAATTGAACTCTGTCACCTTACCATCCTGGACAGTTATTCTCAATTTGGCTCGCTTCGGATCATTGTCTTGGGCAGTTTTAATCTCATCAATTAAATTGGGCTTCACCTGGAATTGAGCAAGTAATACTTGAGAATTAGATACTTCCAAGTGCAATCCCGCATTAAATAATCCCGTTAAATCTTTAACTAACTCTTTCTTTTAAATGGAGATATAATGTAAACTCTCCATCGATTTTCTGCTCAAAGCATCAGTCGCTACATTGGCCTTACTTGGGTGATACAAGATCTGACAGTCATAATCCTTCAGTAACTTAATCCACGTCTTTATCTCAGATTCAACTCTTTCTGTTGTTGAATGTACTGAAGACTCTTATGATCTGTATATATCTCCCTCTTTTCACCATATAAATAGTGTCTCCAAATTTTTAAATCAAATATCACAGCTGACATTTTTAGATCATGCGTAGGATAATTTACTTCATGTTTTCTTAATTGCCATGAAGCATAGGCAATTACTCTCCCATTCTGCATCAATACATAGCCTAAACCAACTTTGGAGGCATCACAGTATATCACATAATCACCTTGCCCTAAAGGCAATGCTAACACTGGAGCTGATGTGAGACATTCCTTAAGCTTTTGGAAACTTTGCTTACAGGAATCATCCTACTTAAATCTCACTTGTTTCCGGGTTAACCTCGTCAATGGAACAGCTATCTTGGAAAATTCCTTTACAAAACGTCTGTATTAACTGGCCATACCTAAGAAACTTCGTATTTTGATAACCCTCGTAGGTTTAAGCCAATTAGACACTGCTTCCACCTTCTGAGGATCTACTTGAATCCCCTCTTTACTAACTATATGACCCAGGAAATTCACTCTGTCCAGCCAGAACTCACACTTTGCCAACTTGGCATATAACTGATTATCTCTAAAGATTTGCAACACCATTGCCAAGTGTCTTTCATGTTCCTCTTGGCTCCTAGAATATACCAATATGTCATCAATGAAAACCACAACGAATTTATCCAAATATGGCCTAAAGATTCTATTCATCAAATCCATGAAAGGCACTGGTGCATTCGTTAAACCAAAAGGAAGCACCAGGAATTCATAGTGTCTGTATCTGGTTCTAAAGGCAGTTTTCGGCACGTCCTCTTTTCGAATCCTCAACTGGTGATACCCATATTTAAGATCAATCTTAGAGAAATGGCTTGCTCCTTGTAATTGATCAAACAAATCATTAATCCGAGTAAGAGGGTATTTATTCTTAATAGTTACTTTATTCAACTGCCTATAATCTATGCATAACCGGAAGGATCCATTTTTCTTCTTGACAAATAATACTGGCGCACCCCACGATGAACTATTAGGTCTAATAAACCCTTTATCAAGCAAATCCTGCAATTGCACCTTTAACTCTCTTAATTCTATAGGTGCCATTCTATATGGAGTAATGAAGATAGGGTTTGTATCAGGAATGAGTTCTATATTAAACTTTATTTCTCTTTCTGGTGGTAATCTAGGTAAATCTTCTAGAAACACCTCTGGAAAATCCCTTACTATAGGGATCCGTTGTATCTCATTGACCTCACTTCTGGTATCCCTTACATGAGCTATATAACCCTGACATCCTTTTCTTAGAAGTATTTGGGCATGCATAGCTGATATTCTATTAACAGGAAACCCAATTCGATCACCTTGATATAACACTTCTGTTTCTGGGTCTGGCCTAACTATAATTCTTTTGGCATAACAATCCATTGTAGCATGGTGATTTGACAACCAATCCCTACCCAAGATAACATCAAATTCTAATACTGCCAACTCGATCAAATTTGCCATAAATTTTCTACCTTCTATTTCCACTACACATGAGGGGTAAACATATGTCACTTTAACAGTTTCCCCTAAGGGTGTAACTATGATCAGAGAGTCTTTCATTAATTCTCTCTCTTTATCTAGCTTTCTGGCAAAACTTGGCGCTACAAATGAATGAGTGGCACCCGAGTGAAATAGCACTTTAGCATTCTCATTCTGGATAAGGACTATGCCTATATCAACATTCATTATAATTAAAAAAACAATCATATCTTTATCATAACAGAGCATCGACATTCTATTCATAATAACAATTTAACTAAATATCAACAAGTTTGCATAGGCTTACCTGTTACAGCTATATTAGAGGCCTGCGCTTCTTGGGGATTTACAACGAACACTCTCCCCTGACCTCTATTTGCTGGGGTTGGTGCTGACATCTGCCTCGTATTCTGGGTAGGTGTTTGGCCTTGAGGTCTACGTCTACCAACTGAGCCTAACAGGTCTATCTATTTGCACAGTAGTCTGTGAAACTGGGGGTGGAGCTATTTGATTTTCTTATATTGGGCAGTCTCTCATGAAATGCCCTTGTTGTCCGCACTTATAGCAACCTCTGAACCCAAGTCTACAGGGCCCTTGATGATTTTTCCCACAGATATTACAATCAGTTCGAACCTGTGGTGGTGCTGGAGGTTGCTGAGATCTAGACTTAGTTGGGTTCTGTGTACCACTCGGTGTTGAAAATACCGATGCATCTGGGTTTCTGACCCTACCTTGACCACCTCTCTGTGGTTCTAGAGGAGCAGACTGGATTGTTTTTTCTGTCTGTCACAGCTGAGAGCTATCTCTTTCTTTACAACCTCTACTGCCCTGGCTTTTACCTTTTCTTCTCCATTCTCTTTCTGCTCTCCCCTCTTTAAACTTCGCTTCCAATTATCGAGTCTTATCAATCAACCTTGACAAATTGGGTAAGTCAATAGCTGCAATAGCATTATACAAGGAAGGTATGAGTCCTAACTTGTATCTTTCCATTTTTGCAGCCTCAGTAGGCACAATTGTTGTAGCAAATTTGCATAAGCGTAGAAATTCACTTGCATAATCATCTACACTCACACCAAAGCTTTGTCTGAGCCTTTCAAGTTGCAGGGCTCGATTCTATCTTTCATATGGAGAAATGAACTCACCTATTAATGCTTGTTTAAAGAATTCCCAGGTTGGAGGATTCCTACCATATAATTGATGTTCAATATTCCTCTGGAACCATTCCCAGGCATTCTTTGTCAATTTAACCCCCACTAATTCTATGATCCGTGCATTAGAGCAAGTCAATCTTTGGATCATTTTCTCAGTATGACTCATAAACTCTTGGGGATCCTCATGTCTCTCACCACCAAACTCAGGGGTTTGTAATTTCAAGAAATCGTTGATACTTACCCCTTCATCATCTAAAGCTCGCCTAGGTAATCCTCTAGGCATTTGCACTGACTGTGGTAGTTTAGGAGCAACTTTAGGTACACCCTGAGTTCTTTCTCTCTCTCTTTCTCTCAGTATTCTTACTTCTTCCCTCAATTCTAGAACCTCCTTCCTTTCTCTTAAGCCTCGGTTCTCTGCTTCCAAGGCTTCTATTCTTTGTTGTAAGGTTTTAACATCTTCCCCTTGAGTAGCTGGGGGTTCAAGTTTAATTTCTATCTCTGATCTCCTCCTAACTCTGGGTGGAGACCTTTCTTCTTATTGTTCTTGCTGTACTGATCCGACATTAGGTATAGCAGTTGAAATTTCCACCCTTCTAGGACAACCTCGTCCTCGTTGAGGAGGTGTTCTTCTTCTAGGAGGCATCTCTAATATAGAGAAAAATTAAAACCATTTAGACACAATGATAACATGCTATTGACATGATGCAAATCCTATGCTCCATGGTGTCACGCTCATGCAAGAATCTCATATGCATGTCTCTTATCCTAAATTTTTCTTTAATACTTCTTGTACATCATCTAGACCACAAGATCCTTACTCTTATACATCCTTTGGCTTTGATACCATCTGACACGGCCCAAAAAACGACCCGCCTTTTTGGGCCGTGTTGGCACTAAGAAATGGGTAGGCTTAATGCCACCAAAACCCGTAGTAAGCCCATCTTTTCTATATTCTACTAAAAATCTAGCATAACCTATACGCTTATCTTATTAACCCTTATTCCTACTTAATTGGTTGTAAGAAGTAAGGATCCAATTCTGCAATTCTCACATACATTATCTACTCAACATCAGCTGACATCAATCTCAATAACATAACAAATCTATATATATTTTATGTACTTATGATTATGATAAACTATGGAGTAGCTATAAACATCTGCACTAAACATCATGCCAAAAACATTACTTGTCTGATTATCCAAGTGAGTCTCAAAAAGGCTCGGATTTTCTCTCTTGTCCGATCTGCTAATCCCCTGAAATGGCGATAGTGAGAGGTGAGTCTTCAATACGACTCAGTGAGATATAAACATAATACCATGCTTGTGAGGTTAGGTAACACAAGGCTAGCTTCACAAGAATGGCCTGTGGCATTCTAAGCAACAATATATGGCATCAATGAATACACAGGTAGTAATCTCAAATGCGGCAATCACATGAGTATCAATAATAAATCTCAATATGAATTGTTCAAAGAAAACATAAATCTGGTTTCTGAATTCTTCTTTGGGTTCTAGGTTTTTTTTTAGTTCTGGTTTCTATAGGATTCCTAATTTTGTGCTTTCTCATTTCTAAATTATGATTCTTTCTGAAATTCTTAGGAAGAGACAGAGGCATGCTAGTACGACATATCTCCCCTTTTCTGATTCTAGACAAGGTTGGCCTAACCTTGCCCCTATAAACCTGCCCTCTCTAGGTAAGACTCGGATCTAACTCATAACTGGTGGGTTATCTATGTGCACATAGTCTGATAATTTACCCTAACAGCTGGGTATTCTATGAACTCATCAATCATGTCTAACAAGAAACATGATTCATTAAAGAATCGCAATTCATGGGTTCAACACAATAAGGGAACTAGAAGATGCAAGGAAATCTGAAATTATCTGGTCAATCTGGCATACAACATGCTAGACTTAACAACATGGAGTCATATATCAATAAGGCATATGGATTCAAGAACAATTCAATAAGCCGCAAGATAAAAGAAAAGGATTACTACATAAGTATAGTAGCATGATTATACTCACCTCGACTATCTTAGGGGTTTTGATTTCTTTTCTACCTTTCTTGAACTTGAGAGGTACTAGGTACGACTTCTAGTTCGATTCCTTGTCTGCTTTCACAAGCTATTGGGTACCATGCATGAAAATTACATATACCCACATTAGTCATTCTCACATAAGCCTTATTTCTTAACACATATCATTACAATTCTATTTTACTCTTAAACCAACAGCATAGGTCTCATTCACGAAGGCATAACTTCTTATACATAGATCCAATGTTTTTCAAACTTTTCAGTCCTCTAGTTAACACATAAATTCACATTTCTTATTTTATGATCATATTTTGTTTCAGTCATTAAGGGAATCCAAATCTCTCATTTACAATCAGCCTTAATAATCAGTCATGAGTTACACCCTTCCTGTCTCAAAACCTTATAACTTAATCATTTCTCATCCAATTAAGGTGATTCAAACTTCATTTTCAATAGACTCATATCACTATCACATATCCAAAGATGGCTCAAAAATGATGTAAATTGGATTTATTGTGATTTATACAAACCTGTTCTGTTTCTGTTATTTTCTGTGTCACTAACTTTAGCAGCAACCTTCACTTATTCAAGCATATCTAATAGAATACTCATCAAATTAAAATTTCCTTTTTACAGAACTTATACAACCCATTTTTTAGCATTTAGTAAGAAGAACTCATCATCCAATTCTAACTTTAAGGTCTTCAAACAATTAACTTTCAGTTCTCGTTTCAATCTCGCTGGTATTCTGAATCAGTATCAATTCGGGGCCTCTTACCTTAGTTTGGTTCAACCTAAAATTGTGAACAAAATCAGGGAGATAGTAGACATCTGGATCTAAAACTTCTATGTTTTGAGTTTCTCCAGATTCACATTTTATACAGTACAACAAAAATGTACAAAGAGAGCCACGAATTTGTCTCCATGACAACTTAACCTTCAATACCCTAGGTTTTGATTTAACCCTCCCCCCCTCCCCCAAATCACCATAAAAATAAAATTTCTTCATGTAAAAGTGTCATTAGACATAAAAGAACATAAACCCATCAACCAAAACATCAAACCCATCACCTTCCATCAACTGGGTTTCACAAAAGAAGGGAGAAACTAAGCTTTAATGGGTAGAACTAAGCATTGGAGTGGAGACTTACCTTTTTATACTACCCAAATGCCTTGGTTCTCCTTCCAAATCTTGCTACAAAAGTTTCAAAACTTGGAGAGCTAGCCTTTCGTGGCGGTTTTAGTGGTGAGGGAGGAAGAAGAAGAAAACTTTTTGTCTTATTCTCCAACTTGGCTTCTTATATACTCTTTATGTCCACTTGTTTACAAAAACGTCATTTTTGTACTGTTTTTCAACATCAGCTCGTATAATTTTCTGTGACCACCGAAAAATTTCATACATCATTAAATTGATGTCACTAAAATTTATTATTCTTTGTTCTATGATTTTAATGACATCAGTTTAAAATACCGATTTATTTCGGTGTACCGGGTATTACAGTTTAGCTACGAAAAGAATAATATATGCTAAAAATAAGAAATTTAAAACATTCTAATGGGGTTTATTAAAGAAAATAATCCAAAACTGGTTGACTAGTAGGCCTATTTCTATCAAGCTACCAAGAAATGAGAGATACTATTTATTCAATGATTAATATGTAAGAACTAATAAATGCACTAAAATTAAAAAAAAGAAGTAAATGTAAGCACCCTTAAATAAAATCCAAGTACTAGTAACTATTTATTAAATATGTCTGGTTGTTGGTGAGTACTTGCATTTAAAAGTAGTGCAACATAAGCTAAGTTGGTTGATATTTCTAAAGTCTTTATGTGTATAATTTTATCCATCTAAGCTTTTAGATTGAGTGATATAATATAAATAGATTTTTTCCACATAAATTAATTAATGGAAGGTAAGTTAAAATTGCTTAGTGCCTGTTTGGTTTAACTTTTGGAGATTAAAAAAGTAAATTTTTCCATCGCAAAAGCTATTTTAAGAAAAATGAGTGTTTGGCTATAAAAACCCAAAGTACTTTTTCAATAGAAATGGCTTTTTTAGAAGCTAAAATACAGCTTTTTAAGAAGTTCAAATTTGGAGCTTTTCATAAAAGCCTCTCATTTTAACAATACAAGGACCAGGAACATGTAATCAACATTCTCTCTTTTAGTTCTAGTTCACCACACTGCAACTTTCCTTCAATCTATTTTTTGAATCAGTCCCGTAAATCAATCAAGATTGGTTCTTGTTTGCAATTTTTGTTCTAGGCAAGTTTGCTCCTTTCAGTTGCAAAGTCATTAACTTTTTCCATGTTCTTGTCATGTTTCTTCCTAGGATCGTTAGATTGGTAGGTGGCATGTTAGGTGAAGCGGGTTCTAGGATATTTTTTTCTTCATGTTTTAGTTGCAAAGTTTACAACTTTACTGTCAAGGTTTGAGAATTTCACATCTTGGGTTCTTTGTTTCTATTCCAACTCTATAAGACTTCTGCAAGAACTTCTCTTTTTGTTTATAGAATACCTAAAACATTGAACATGATAGGCTAAAACGTAGTGATTTTTTATTTTAATCACTTATTTATCTTTCTAGTAACTGCCTCTTTGATTTTAATTGCGCTCTTGTGATTTTGTTTCCGCAATGACGCTATGAGTGTTAGTTATCTTTTTCGTGGTTTAGGTCTATATGTCCTATGGAAATGATAAATAGTTCAAGAAAAATTATCTATGGCTAAGATCTTAATTCTACCCATCAAATTGTTATATGCGCAAGGCAATATGTTTTCTGTGAAATCGTTTCAACATTTTTCCTAATGCTTTGATCATAGGATTGGATTCTATTTCAATGATATTAAGAGTTTGTTTCTTTTGTTGTTTAGTTTGTGCTAGCTATATTTGCATTTTGTAATTTTTGTCCATTCCATACAAAGTGATGATTTAGAATTCTGATTTTCCAGTCTTAACGTTTTGCAGTTGCTTGGGCTTATTTCATTATCTTTGAAATTCCTTCCTACTGTTATGAACATTCTCAAACGGCTAGCTGAAGAGGGGCAGAAACTTGCAACTAATGATCCTTAGGGAAATGCTCCTATCTCGTCAAAGAGTTTCCATAATAGTGCTGGCACTAGCATCGATATGTTATCAAGTGCATCATCTAGTGTAAATTCATCAGGAAATGGATTTGAATACTCAAGTGTTGCAAAAGAAGATTAAATGAAATCACTATCTGGTTTAAAGCTTTTTTTAAAACAGTATGAGGATGCCAATGATTCTACTCAGTCTATAATAGATTGTTGCATGTGTATTGTATGTGATTATCCACCCCTATTACTTTGTTTCTCTCTTTTGTTTCATGTTTTTGTTATTTCACAAAGATGGTGTGTTTTATTGCTTGGTTCCAGTTTCTGTGTGATTAAAGCAATATGTTCATTGATTAGATTGACACTTTTTAGGAGGATAAGATTATGGTGCTTGTTGCAACTGTGACCGATGACATTATAAGGTCCCTGCTTTAAAGGTTACTGCCCTAAGGTTCACTAAAACTGCTAGTGTTAGGATTGAGAAGGTTGGTGGAGAATGCTTGACCTTTAATCCCAATTTTCTTTTCATATACTTTATAACCTATCAGGTATCTTCCTTTATCTTTGCATCATTATGAACTTTAATCCCAATTTCCTTTTCATATACTTTATAACCTATCAAGTTTCTTCCTTTATCTTTGTATCATTCTATTTAATGTAATAGAATACAAAATTGCCTTTTGTGGTTATTGGGTTACTTAAGTTTTTTTTTACCTTATGCTTTTATACTAAGTCCTATTGATCACTAGTTAGTTGTGAGAAATTGTGCTAAATTTTGTGGTTGGAGGCTAGATTCTAATGGCTTTGTACTCTTATCCATTTTTGTTTTTGGAATCCATATGCAATTGTTAAGACCGTAGTGTGCTCAGTCCAAATTTCTATAGAATTCATAATCGTTCATGGTCTACTATGTGTGAGATTTTGTGCTCCGTTGTCAATAGTATATATTAATATGTACAAACTCACACATATTTTCTATTAGTAGCTGGCCTTTATACAGGATGTTTTCTATCTTTGAGGATATGGTTCTTGCAGGTGATATTTTGTAATTTTGATTTGATCTCTTCGTATCTTTTAGCCACCTTCAAATTCTTAATGAATGCATGTATCATTAATTTATCAAATGCTATGATTCGAGTCTTTTATGATTTTGGCTTTCTTTAATGCACTTTGAATTGATTAGCCTTGGGATAGTGATCGGAACTTTTGTGATCAAACATTGCAAGTTCTTCTTAGAGGTCCCAAGAATGCTCATGAGGCTGTTAAGCACTTTGGACTAGCTCATAATGTACCACACAACCACACTAAACCTTATGTGCGATCATAGGGAAGGAAATTTGAGAGG
This sequence comes from Erythroxylum dillonii, assembly GCA_032467995.1. NCBI lineage: Eukaryota > Viridiplantae > Streptophyta > Magnoliopsida > Malpighiales > Erythroxylaceae > Erythroxylum > Erythroxylum dillonii. Next base: position 11,622 of record JANKYE010427873.1, read on the forward strand.
GCTAGGGGAAGAAGAAATAGTCGTGGCTTCAAAGTTTGAGTTCTTAAACTTGTTTGAGAGATAAAGATCAACATATTAAAAGCCATCAGATTCACATATTTATCTCAACATGCAATTAGTTTCACTCAGAATTTTCAGCTCTGTATTATCTTGGTGTGTAACTTTTGCAGTTTTGTTGAACATTTAAATTTAAACGAACGATTTAAGGAATCACCTGAGAATCAATATTATTAAGCTTGGATATGTGTTTCTTGTTTTTTCAGGCTGTGTGCCTCATTAGCTACTTATGTATATCCAACTCCATCTTCTGTTTCAATTTATTACTCCTTCCCTAAGAAGTGCCAATGCCATGAGCTCAAAGCTTTGTAGTCTCGTCATTTATATGCGAAAATTAGTATATACAATCAAAAGAAGCTAAAAATGCAAAGAGCTTGTCAATGGTTGAAAGAAGTCAAACTGCAATTTAAAACGTATTAATGAAGTTGTATATATGCGTGCTGACCTTATAAGCTTAACTGGCACTGTGATCTATAATCCATCCCAGGGTGCCATCAACTCCCAACTTCTACAACAAAAACAAAATTTTGTCACTTCAATGCCTTCACAATTAGATAGGAATCAACAATTGTTTCCATTTAAGCGAAGTCTTCTTCAATTTCTCAAGGTTCCTACCAAACAACAATAGATCCCGCAAAGATCAAAACTGAAGTATCCCCCAAATTATTATTAGTATTATTATTGTTATTGTTGTTGTTGTTGCTGCTGCTGTTGCTGTTGTTACTGTTGTTGCTATTGTTGTTGTTGTTGTTGTTGTTGTTCGGGTTGTTTATTATTATTATTATTATTATTATTATTATTATTATTATTATTATTATTATTATTATTATTATTATTATTATCATC
>JANKYE010427977.1:0-12523 GCA_032467995.1 Erythroxylum dillonii
TTAATATTAATGATAATCAATACAAAATTAGTAACAATAGGTTCGACATACATTCAAATAAAACATATAAGCATTCAGAGAATTAATTACATAATAGGTTCAACATACGCTCAAATAAAACATCTAAACATTCATAGATTTAATTACATAATAAGTTCAACATACATTAAAAAAAACATCTAAGCGTTCATAGAACTAATTACATAATTGGTTCAACATACATTAAGGCCTTCGAATTTATTAATAATGTCTTTAACAATAATTCCCAAAATGACTCCAATGGTTATGAGTAAAAATGCTTGACTCCATGCCATGTTTGTCTGCAAAGTTGCAATCTCATTGACTTGTTTATTTGTTGGAAGTGCGAATGAAGTCGGCATAGAGGATGGTTCATTGGCAGTAGGAGCGGTGTCTTCAATGCGATGAGCCGGCCTATATGGGTCCATGACAAAAGCACTTTGTGCTTCATCCAATGTCCGATACCCCTTGAATCAAGAATTAGGAAACCCTTCAGTAGCCAATTTGACATCATCCCAATTTGTAAAAATACCAACTTAACGTCCAACAAAGACCACATAGAAGTTGTATCTGCCCATATTTAGGTACTTAAAAATGAATCATATTATCATGATTCATACACACAAAAAACTGACAAACATTAAGAAGTTTGTAAACCAACCATGCATAAGTAATAGACAATTGTACAAACATACATTATTCAACATAACAATCCCTGTTTCATAACCATGCAAATTAACAAATTATACATTAAGTCATATGTCATTATCTAAAAGACTCCTAACATAAGCCTGTTTTTGTGCTGAAGTTAAGCCCCAGAAAATATTCGCATATTGAGCATTCTTAGCGAATATCTTAGCAGCCCTGACAACTTCGTCAATGGAGAAGCCCAAATTGTCAAGCTCTTCACCTAACTTAGCTCCTTGCAGTCCTACCATGGCATCCGCAATTACCCTAGCATTCTCTTTACTAGTCTCAATGGCACAAGCAAATGATGTTGTAAGGCTTTCTAACGCTTCATTATCCCGCGTCTTTCATTTCCCTTTATTTTGTTGATTTTCGTGAGTGTTGCTGGAAGATGCGGTGGAACGAAAACATGGGCTGAAGTTGTCGGAGCAGGAATGGTTTGTGGGGCTAGTTCAGGTTCATCAAAAGGGGTGGCAGGGGTAGGTTCAGCAGCTAGTGCTTCACCTTCAGTTTCACCCGTTTCAAGAAAGTCAACAACTTCTGCAGCATCCTGAGCTCTGCCACCAGTGGCTTTGTCCCTTCCAAATACAAACTCAAGCTTTGGATAAAGCAGGAAAGGCTTTCTAGGGGTGTAGTACTTGTTAGGGTGCCTCTGGAATAGAAATCAGAAAACGTCAGCATGAAAAACATATGATTATTCGGACACTTCTATAAACAATCAACAAGTAACACAAAATTACTTGCATCCATTTATCTAGCACTTGGTTGCTGTCCACCTCAACACATTGCTTGGTGTCATTCCACCCAAACCCATTGCAGTTTAACATGTCAAACGCCGTCTAATATTTGTCCTTAAGCCTCTTGTGCTTATTTTTCACATGCCTCATGTCAATCCCACATTCAAAAAACTTTTCCACCATCTGGCCAGCAAGAAGCTTGAATTGGCCATTATCTACTCTGTGACCAGCTAAAACAGCCTCCTCCATGAAGGTCACAAATGCATCTGTTTCAGTATCTATCCAAATTCTTGACGTTGCACCTAAACCAAGCAATGTCAAGAATCCCAAAACATTCCAAACCATTTCCATACATGATTAAGCAACATGACATACATTGAAACGTTTTGTGAAATACAGAAGACAATATTGAATTTAAAGCAACATGTGATTAAGTTCAAAGAAAACAATTAAACAAAATTTCATGGTCTGCTAATATTCAGTTGTAATGAAAGTGAACGGTAGAAGGAGAAATTAAACCAAACCTTCACTATGGTTGCAATGAAATTGAACCACATTTAAACCCGCAATTCACTCAATCTAAACATTAACTAAAAGAAAGTCCACATTTTAATGGCCTCTTCTCCATTCATCAAACATGTTCGTAGCTAAATCCCCCCTCCATTAACTTCATTCATTACTTATCTAAACTCGATCAACAGTTTCAGGGAGAGATGCATCTTCCCTAATTGGCATATCCTTAACTTCCAGAGGAGTAAGCTCTGTTGGATTATAAGTCATATGCAGCCTAATAAAGTTGTGCAGAAGGTAGCATGCAAGAATTATATGCACATGAGTGGTTGCTGAATAAAAAGATGGATTTATGAGGATTTTCTATCTTTTTTTCAGTAAACTAAATACACGCTCAATCACATTTCTGGCAGATGAGTGTCTCTTATTATAGAGCTCCTCTCGGTTCCTAGATGCCCTTCCATCTCTTACCCACTCTTGAATATGGTATCTTATACCTCTAAAAAGTGCAAGAAATTCAGGACCGTTGGTATAACCAACATTTACTAAGTAGTAATTTCTTATAAACAAATGACACTATTACTATTGTATTTGTAAGCAAACAATTAACAAAATTAGCAAATTTGTTTTAATTATGATATTACATACCTCTTAGAACTTGAAGTCCATTACGCCTCGTAACAGCATCATGCAGAACCCTTGAATCAGATGCTGAACCCTCCCATCCCGCAAGAACATAAACAAAGTTTAAGTTCTTATGACACACCCCTAACACATTAGTGCATATTTTCCCTCTCCTACCTCTGTATCTGGGTTTGTCTTCTTGGAGAACTATGATATCTAAATAAGTCCCATCTAGAGCACCAAGGCAACCCTTTGAATAAAATGCCACCAAAAATAAGATATACTTAAGTAGTTTAAAATAGTTATAATTAGACATATTATTGTAGCTAATTAAATTTACTAACCTTAAACCATTTCCATTTATTGTCTGTGCAATCATCTGGAATTGGTATGAACTTCACATACAACAGATGTTGGAGCTTCTGTATGGCCTTCAATACACTATGGAAGGCCCTACTTATTGTTTCTCCAGACCTCATAAACCTAACTTGTAAAACTCTATTAGGTTCATTTTGTGCTAATATTCTTAGGAAGATTAAAACTTTTTCTTGAATAGCCAGATGGCCAGTATCCATCCTCAAATCCCACTAGCTATTCCTATCACCCTCATTCAAAATCCTATCTATACTAGCTTGTCGAATTGGCACTGTCAATGCCTATTACCTGCAGCATTTTCACTCCTCCACTGTTTTTTGGTGTATACATACAAACATAGCAATATGACCATTTTCATTAAGTCCATCTCCGCATTCCAAAGCTCAAACATAGCCAAACACTTAAACATATCATCATGAACGTTGTTATCCATGTTTGCAATTAAATACTGGCTGCAAAGAGTTAAAAAAAAAGTAATGATCATCAACAAGCCACAACCATTTTAGTTTCGTGCGTTTACAATGAAAATTCACTACACTATTGATTCCAATGAAATTGACCGAAGCACAACACTTATACATTGTTATAAAAACCAAGCTCATATTCAAAACCAATCTCATTTTATACTTTGTTATAAAAACCAATCATATATGTGTGATTACATTCACGACAAGAAGTTTATGTTTAAGCATTACTGATCTAGCTAATTGCAATATTGTATAAGGAGTACAGAACTAGCTATTACTTTCCACTCTAGCAGTGAAAGTAAAAGTAAGCTATTAAAAGAGTTTCTTTACAATCATATATGTGTGAGCATAATTTTAGCATTTAGTATATTGTGTGAGTAAGAAAGAAAGTTCTTGAGTTGTATTTAAGAATTTGTGAAATCAATTCAGTGAGCAATCATATAAACCGTTACTGATCATATATGTGTGATTACATTCACGACAAGAAGTTTATGTTTGAGCATTACTGATATAACTAATTGCAATAATTACAACAAAATAACACTTCTTCATAGTGATTATGGTACCCTAATCTATGGCCAAAAAAACTTAAAGGAGTTTGCTTTTAACCATTTTAAAAAATCAGTGTGCTGATCCTTTTAATAGAGATGATGTGAAAAGGGCCATTTTTAATTAAGATCCCAAGAAAGAATCAAGGCCAGTTGCTTTTATTGCAGCTTTCTTTCAAAAGATATGGAGCATAACTAGTGACATACTGACTAAAGCTAATCTGGAATTTGTCTCCAATAGAAGAATGCTTAAGGAGATTAATAAATCATATATTTTCCTAGTTCCTAAGATAATTAATCCCTCTTTTGTACATGATTTTAAGCCAATATCTTGTTGCAATGTTATTTATAAAACCATTTCAAAGATGCTTGCATGTAGAATGGAGATAGCCTTGAGAGGTCTGATCCATCCCAATCAAAGTGCTTTTATCAAGGTTTGAAATATTGGAGATATATATATGGTTATGCATTGAAGATTTATTTTTAAGAGGCATCTGACTCTTTGGAATGGGGATTTAAAGGGATCATATTGCGCTTTACCTCTTTAACATTTGTATGGAGGTTCTGATCAGCGTACTTACCTATAGGATTGATTATGAGGGAGCCTTCAAATATCAAAAGAAGTGTAAGAAAGCAAAGCTTTTCTTAGTCTTGTTTTTACTAATGATTTACTCTTACTAACTACTGCTCACAGTAGTTCAATAAAGTTGTTGATGAATTCCCTCCAGGATTTCTTTAAACTATTTGAAATGAGAATCAACTACTTAAAGATCCATTTATACATCTCTAGGGATATAAAATACCTAAAAAATGTTTTCTCAAGGTTGACATATCAGGTGCTTTAAACTCCCTTTAAATACTTAGGCATTCCTATTACCACTTTCAAGCCAACTTATTTAGACTGTTTACCACTTCTTGATTCCATTCATAGAATAATTCGAAAATGGAAAAATAAGTTCCTTTTTTATGATGGGAGACTACAATTTGTTTCCTTTATCCTTAATGGCTCATGTTTATTGGAGTTCTCACACCATACTTTCAAAGAATATTGTCAAAATTATGGAAAAGAGAATAAAAAACTTCTGTTAGTTTAGAAATGTAGCTATAGGTAAAGCTTTAAATGTAAAGTAGTATAATATTTATGTTCCCAAAAATGAGGGTGGTTTGGGTCTAAATAGAATTCACACCATAAATAAGATGTTTATAGTCAAAAGGATTCAGAAGTTGTTCACTATAAAAGGAATCTATACGAATGAAGTGGATACATTCTCATCACTAAAGTCATATAGTTTTTAGAACCTTAAAATTTCATTCCAAATGCAAATGAATGTTTTTACTAATAAAGATCATTATTAAGTAAATGTATGTAGTCATAATTCCCAACAAACCAAAATTCATTTACAAAAATTCTGCCCATAAAAATAAGATGAAACACCTATAATTTCAAGTCTAAATCAGCTCAAACTCAAGAACTTGTACCCATCTTATTTACCAAATTCCAATCCCTGAAAATCAGAAAATTATGATCATATAACCCAATAAATAAGGTATGGAATTTGCACACTAAAACATCATGTAAGTCAGTAGTTTCATCTCATTAAACTTCAAAGACTGTATTCTACTTTAATCTCTTTAATAACCCAACACATCTGCTGTCATTTATCATGTCTTTGGCACTTAAAACAAGCTAAAATCATGTTGGAATGTCAGAATATCAGAACTGAATGCACAAATCAAAAATAGGATGTAAACAATGTCAATTCAAATTCATTGAACATTCATGAGTGCTCCTTTTTTATTCAATTTAATCTCATCATCTTTCATTGGAATTTCCAGCCATATTAAACTTAAAAGTATGCCCAAATCATGATGAGAGAATAGGAAAACAACTACAAACCTACAAGTCTCAGATTTAATAGCATAAACAGTCTAACAATAACAATTTCATATTTAGTTTGCTTATTTCAAAAATTAAAACTTATGAAACTAACTTCAGGAGGACACTGCCAAACACATGGGACAATTCAGAATTCTCATTATAGGAAAACACTGCCAAATATTCATCTAGAAACACAAGGCATATTGTAAAGTTGCCAAACACAATCAGATTCATGATAGCATAACCCAAAGTTGCCAAACACAATCAGATTCATGATAGCATAACCCAAAGTTGCCAAACACTCTCAAATACATGATAGCACAATGCACATTAATTTCAGAAAAATGGAAATACCTGTAAAAAAAAAACAAGATAATCTTTGGAGATATATCTACCTCTCACCGATCAACAACCCAGGATTCCTAAACAGAAAAAAAGACAAAGGTTAAAAACTTCGAAAGGAAATCCCCGAATGATTCAAAACCCAGAAAATTTTTGTGGATTTGCAAGCATCAAGCATTACAAACTATAATCCCATTTTTCTGATTACCAGCAAAGGTCAATTTTAACGAAACCTTCAGAAAGAGACAACAATAGTTTAGTTAAATCCAGAGGGTAGAAAAACTCAGTTCGGTTCGATTCAATACCAACATCCTCGAATCAGAAACTATTCGACGATACAATACAAAAGCACAGAAAGAATGCCATTTGACGTTTCAAGAAAGAAGGAGACTCTGAAACAAACAGGGAGAGACGGGTATTGCAAAACCCAACAGACCGAAGGTTTCCATTCCTCACCAACATCCTCCATTTCTGACCCCAGACAACAAACAGAGAAGAAGAAGACTATGTACAACAAGGTTTCACAACCAGACAAACCTTTACTTCACTGACGAGACGAAGGTGTTGGGCAAGAAGGGCAGCGTGCGAGAGAGAAGGTGCGACGGTTGACTGTCGACAGAAAGAGGAGTGATTTTGTTGAGGGAGATGGGGGCATGCCGGAGAACAGACAACAACCGAGAGAGGATGGGGGTTATTTTCGACTAAGGCGTGAGCTTTGCTGTCGGAGACAGAGACAAATGCCCCTTGTCCTCCAGTTTTCGAAGGTACAAAAAATCTTGTCTCTGTCATCTGAGGACAGAAAACAAAATATCAAAGACAGCAACCAAACAGGGACAGATGTTAGGATTTATTTGTTTTGTGATCTGTCCCCAGTCATGGGGACAGCAACCATAAATTACGTTAGAGACGACTTTAATACATGTTCGAATTATCCAACATACTCAGGTACAGAACATCAACCCTAACGTTTATTTGAACGTTGAGTACAATACTAATTAAAATTCACAAGGGCTTCTGTTGTTCCTCGCGCAAGCGTCGTTGTCTTCATCAATCTTCTACAACACACTCATCAAAAGATACTAATAGAAAAAGAGGGAGCACAATGAATTCAATGAGAAAAGTTTTGCAATCAAATAAGCCTTGGACTTATGTTACATTCTTACCTATTGGATCTGATGGATTGTTTAGATTAATGGATGTCATACCATTCAAAATGTTTTTTTTGAGACATGATCCCCATATAGGTCTTTAATAAATTCAATGAAGTTGTAGACTTTCAATTGGCAATCAAAAAGGTAAAAGAGCAAGATGATTAAAGAATTTTGAGGAGAATTTTACAAGTTACAACATGCACTCATCAAAAGATACTAAACAAGCTACATACAACCATCATTCAGAGAATAAACAAAAAAAAGAGGGAGCACAATGAAGTCAATGAGTAAAGTTTTACAGTCAAATCAGCCTTGAACTTATGTTACATTCTTACCTCCTAGATATGATGGATCGTCTAGATTAATGGATGTCATACCATTCAAAATGTTATTTTGAGAATCGGTCTCCATTGTAAGCATTTTCAGAGAAATTTTCGGCAAATAATCAGGCTGAATTAGAGGTTCAGACAAGAAAATGGTTGTCAGCGCAATTTGAAGAGAGGAATATATCAGAGGGAACAACAGACACCAAGTCAATATGGCATGCAAAACTCTGGGCTAAATTTGGAAGGCACTACAAAAGTGTTGATATTCATCAAAGAATTACCCGGTTCGTGGCAGCAGTGCAGATCTTCTCCTCAAACCTCACAGCAATTTTCTTGAGTTCTTGTAACCCCTCCAGCCCAGAAAATGGAAGATGTTTCTTTAAAGTCTCAAATCTATGCATCCAATTTTATAACATTCAGATGCAAAATATCAACTAATCTCTATCTAGTCAATTAAGAAATAGAGTTATAGTCAAACCAAAATACTCTCTCAATGTCTATGTTATATGCATCGTATATTAAGTTTTAGGAGGTTGAATATTTTTTAAAGAATTCTTCAGATTTGAAAATGGAAAGCTTTCTGTCTGATTCTTATATCAGGAGTGATTCCTAGCCCTTAGACTGATTCCTAGACCCTTGTCCTTTTATTTAATTCTGTTGTTATTACAACCCCAAATTCAAAGTTCCAGCATCCCTTATTTTCAACATTGTGGTAAAAAATATTTTCCACGTTACTCTGGAAGCTAAATATAATACAAGACCTTGTCAATTTCGAAATGAAAATTATGTTAGAGGAACTTGGAAGATTCTTTAATTATCCTAAAGTTTTGGATTGTTAGAAATGTTCTTAACTAGTTTCCTGCCTGATAATAATGCATAAAACTATTTACACTCTTCAATGAAAATTGAAAAATTCATAATGATGGCTGAGCCTGAAAAAATTCAAGGTTCTTACATTTCGTTGACAATTATTCGCAAGTTTGGTGGTAATTGAGCTCTCCAATCACCTGTGTCCATGGCAGGTTCCCCGGCGGGAGCAGTAGGTCTCCAATTAATGGATGGCATACCATTCAAACTGTTATTTTGAGACTTGGTCTCCATTGTAAGCATCTTCTGAGAAAGTTTCCCCAAATAATCAGGCTGAATTTGACGTTCAGATAAGAAAATGGTTGTCAGCGCAACTTGAAGAGAGGAATATATCAGGGTAAACAACAGACACCAAGTCACTATGGCATGCAAAACTCTGGGCTAAATTTGGAAGGCACTACAAAAGTGTTGATATTCATCAAAGAATTACCCGGCTCGTGGCAGCAGTGTAGATTTTCTCCTCAAACCTCACAGCAATTTTTTCGAGTTCTTGTAACCCCTCCGGCCCAGAAAATGGAAGGTGTTTCTTTAAAGTCTCCATTCTATGCATCCAATTTTATAACATTCAGATACAAAATATCAACTAATCTCTATCTACTCAGAATCTAGTTTTAATTAAGAAATAGAGTTATAGTCAAACCAAAATACTCTCTCAATGTCTATTTTATATGCATCGTATATTAAGTTTTAGGAGGTTGAATATTTTTTAAAGAATTCTTCAGATTTGAAAGTGTAAAGCTTTCTGTCTGATTCTTACAACAGGAGTAATTCCTAGCCTCAGACTGATTCCTAGACCCTTGTCCTTTTATTTAATTCTGTTGTACTTGTTATTACAACCCCAAATTCAAAGTTCCAGCATCCCTTATTTTCAACATTGTGGTAAAAATTAAAAAAAATATATTTTCCACGTTACTCTGGAAGCTAAATATAATACAAGACCTTATCAATTTCGAAATGAAAATTATGTATGAGGAAATTGGAAGATTCTTTAATTATCCTAAAGTTTTGGATTGTTAGAAATGTTCTTAACTAGTTTCCTGCCTGATAATAATGCATAAAACTATTTACACTCTTCAATGAAAATTGAAAAATTCATAATGATGGCTGAGCCTGAAAAAATTCAATGTTCTTACATTTCGTTGACAATTCCTTGTCGCAAGTCTGGTGGTAATTGAGCTCTCAAAGCACCTGTGTCCATGGTAGGCTCCCCGGCTGGAGCAGTAGGTCTCCAATTATTGGTATCCATCAGGCTTTAATCAATGGGAAATAACAGCTACTAATACTACAATAGATGATCATGTCATCACTTAATAATACCTCAACAGAGGAGTAAATAAATGAACTAAGAGAAAGAATGAGAAGAGGATAATATAAAAATGATTCTTGAATTATAATGATAGCTTATTAACATTTTCCAATGGGTACTTCAAAGTTAACAGCTATATCTCAAAAACACTCAGGGGATAGCCTTTTTTAAAAACATTACTTTGAAAATGTATGTTGAGGCTATTTCCCGATCATCATCAGTGGCTTCACATGGTCTAACTATAGGAGACAATGTTCAGATATGCTTGAAGATTATACTGAAGTTAGTGTGAGACACTGTCAAAATGCACTCCTAGATGAAACTGTACTCCCTTTATCGGATTCTAGCCATCATATAATCTAGATGCTGATTTTCATTTTTAGCCCACTATTCAACAATCAATTCAACAAGGAATTCATGAACATGGAGAAAATTGCTAATAACTTCAAAAGATTTAAACTTTTCAACATAGAACCAATAGAATTGTCGAAATTTAAATTTCCCATCTCCAAAAATCCAAGTTTCTTGGGGGGCTTTCCCTCTTGAAATTGAAAAACAACAATCAGCCGATTACCCGCCCCACAAAGAATCAGTCAAATTCACAAAAACCCTTTTGATTACGAGCTCCGATTGTGTCGTTTCTCAATCTAATTTCAAGTCAGTATTTAGTTTATTCCCTTTCTCAATAAAACCAAGAAACAACAAATGTCAACGTACAAATACACTAATACACACGCTCACAGAAAGCATACGTTGTTAAACACAATCTTGATAGATATGTACACAGGGGTTTCCAAAGGATAAAGAGGGGTTACCTGGAGTTGAAGACCTAAGGATATGGAGGTTCAGAGGAGGTTCTATGAGATGAGAGAGAGAGAGAGGAGGAACTGTTATTTTAAAAATTCTCATAAAAAATTCAATTTCTGTACTGTTATTATTAATATTAAGGTATGAATTTCTCAACAATGAAGAATCTCTATAAATAATAAAATAAGAGAAATTAAGGAGGTAGGACTTGGCTTTAAATGATATGATACGAATGAAAACTACTGACAAGTTTCGAATAGGGACATGACTTGTTAGATATGCTATCAAGTGTTTGCTTAAAAGATACCACATCTAAATATTAATAATCCATACCCAAAACCAAACACTCAAACATTCCATATAACAGAATCTTTTCCTCGAAACACAATAGGCTAATTTTTTACCCATGGAAAAACATTAAGATCTATACGACAAGAAGTAAGCCACCTTCTGTACGTTGGTTTATTGATCTCATCAACACATTTCAAAAAAGAAGAAAGAAAGGAGGGACAGGCTTCACCAAGTTGCAATTACGCCCTTCAGATCTATAGATAAAGGAAATAAATCGGATGTAGGAAAAAACACAAAGCCTTTCTTTAAAATTGCGTAAAGAAAAGAAAAAGAAATATTAAAAAAAAGAAAAGAATGGAAAAAAAGAGATTTTATTTCTTTTATTTATTTCCCTAATTTATCAAAGGAGAGAATTGAAAATTATAAATAAATTTTTATGTCTTTGATTATAGAATTTGTTTATTTTTTATTAAATAAAATATAATAATAATTTACTTATCAAGAGAAATAGAATTCACTTTCTTTCCTTTTGCTTGCTTAGGGCTGATAAAAGAACAAAAGAAATCACATTCAAGTGGATCACAAACTTAAAAAGAAGATCTAAACAGAAAAAAGAGCCGCCGAAAACTAAGAATTGAAAAGTCGGGCTACGTTGGGTGGCTAAGAACATCCGAGCAACAGGTAAAGAAAACTCGAACTGGTCAAAACAGCATTTAACAGATGACAGACCTAGAAGTCAATCAAATCAACAGAATACAATAACACCGTAAAAAAATCACAGATCTAAGAAACGAAATAAAAAACACCGCTCTCTTAACCCAAACGAAGAAAGCACACGCACCTTGAGAGAGAGAGAGAGAGAGACAGAGATAAGATCAGTTCGTTTGGCAATGAAATGATTAGATATCTGTGGTGAAGGGTTTCGGGAGGATGATGTCTTGCGATGAAATTACCAAATCACCCACCGACTTAGGTTTTGCCTTTGCATGTGCTCACCGACATATAACCAGTGAACTGGTAAATGAACCTCACTATTGTGTGTCAGTCAATCAGCTATCAAAACGTTTGGAACTTCATTGAATTTATTCAAGACCTACATGTTTTCTCTATTTAAAATACATTTTCGAATAAAAGAGCAAGATGATTATAGTACAGAATTTTGAGGAGAATTTTTACAGGTTACAATATGCACTCATCAGAAGATACTGAACAATCTACGTAAGTAAAGTTTTACAGTCAAAATAAGTCTTGGATCTATGTTACATTACATTCTTACCTCCTGGATTTGATAGATTGTTTGGATTAATGGATGTAATACCATTCGAAATGTTATTTTGAGATTTGGTTTCCATTGTAAGCATTCTCTGATATATTTTCTGCAGATAATCAACTTTAATTGAAGATTTAGATAAACAATATGGCAATGTTTTAAAAATCGGACCGGAAATCGAACCGGTCGAAGAAAAGGTTGAAGGTTTAGAGGTTCAACTGGTAGTGAACCGCTATAAAATCAATATATAATAAATAAGAAGTAAAACTTATAAGAATAAGTAAAAATAAAATATTTTATTGAAATAAAAATACACCA
>JANKYE010428290.1:0-12520 GCA_032467995.1 Erythroxylum dillonii
GGAGTATGATCAAATTACTTCATCTTCACTTTCTAATTTGGTGTGAATAATAGACCCTAAAGTGTGACTTGGAAAAAGAAGAGTTTTGTAATGAGAATGTTTTTGCGATGGAATTGATGGTTAAATACCCGAGATTGTCATGAACATGCATTGTACATATTTCATTTCATTCATGTGCATTATGAAATACCTGCATGGTACAAATTGTGATATATGTATATGTTATTTGTTATAGAAGAGCAACTGGAACGTCAACTCACAAACGTTGCCGAAACTTCCAAGCACTAGATTCGGGAGTAGTTGGTGAGTAACTTAGATGGTCTTACTCAATTAATTATTTGATTTTATTACATTTGAATGACTGAATGAAAGTGATTTGAGTATGGATTCCGAACAGAAGGTCCGATGAATGTGTACTGGGAATTGCGATATTGAAGTGCTGCTTGAATGTGAATGTGAAGACCTATGTGCTTATAATGTGCTTGATTGGGATACATGCATTCCCTTCATGAATGCATAATCAGATAATGGCAGTTGTGACCAGAGTAGCTACCGATTAGAGCTTAAAGCTCGACAAGTGAAACTGAGCCTCGAGCTCATAAGTGAATCAAAGCCTTTGACTCAACGTTTAATGCGCCCTATATGGGACAGTTCAGGCACTCGGTCACAACAACGTAATAATTGGAAAAAGTTTCTCATAAGCATTTCACTTGCATCTTGTTAAGTGTGTTTGATTGATCAAAATGCAGAATTGTCTATGCTTACATGAAAATGTGATACTTATGCAAAGTGCATAGTTGTGAAATAATTGTTATGTGAATTGATGTGTTGCATGAATTGAGCGAACCATCGATGATGGTTACCTTGTTGAGTTCGCAAAACTCATCAAAATTGCAATGTTAATTTTTCAGGACCGAGAGACGACGCTAGTTACTGAGTGGCTCCACTACCGTGTAAATTGTGTTTAGCAAAGTGAAGTCATGGCTCAAAGGTCCGTCAACTGGGATTTTCGGATGATTTAGTTAGTTTTTTTTACATCTTCCTCTTTTATGTAGTACTTTTTTACTAGATTTTGTTGTTGTACATGTAGTAAAGGTTGAAAAGACACAATGTATACTGTCAATTTTGAGAAATGAAATGAGGAAAAGTTGGTTTTAAAAATATTGTGATTTCTTATGATGCTTTATAAGCGAAAAAATATTATGATGCCATATGAGGTGACTGCAGTGATCGAACGTAGCTCGTCCTTATCGTAGGATATGTACCGAAATGACCTCCAGGCGTCCCGATGCGTACTCTGTGACAAGTGGGCACTACACTTGATCTGGTCATTCAGGTATGCATGTATTCCAATTTGGGTTCGTTTTACGGTTTTAGACGAAACACATCATATTGGTAGTTCATCTAAATAAGTTGTCTTTTATACTAAATCTGGGGACTCATTCACTATATCCTCTGAAAGTTTAGCTATAGCAAAGAAGCTGTTGGAAAAGGGTGTCAATAACCGAGAACCTGAAGGAAGATCTTTTACTATTTCAATGGGTTCCTTTGAACTGCAAGGACCATTCTTAGAAATCCAGACATTGAGAACTCATTTACTTTTACCGGCTCTCATGTCACTTAGAATCCAAAAAAATAATTATATCATTTTCATTTATCGATACAATCAGTTGGACTCAACTATAAACTTAATTTATTATTCTATCAATAAGAATTTTTTCAAATAACCTCTTGACAAGTTAAGGGTAAGGCTATGTACTATTGTCGTTTTTATTGTTGTTGTTCTATATATGTAAGAATTGTTAAACTTTTATTTAAAAGTTTGTACTACTTACCACATATCATTGTATTATACTGTAACCAATAAAATATAAATAATACTAAATAATTATTTTACTGTTACTAAATATTAAGGGTTAAGAGTAGTTGTTAACTTAAAATTATGATATTTTTAGCATTGTTCAAATTTAACATTTTGGTTCACTTGGCATTAACTAAGATTATTCAGTACACTTATTATTAACAAACTATCTTTCAAATATTATTAATTTTAACAATACCATCACACACAAAAATTCATCAAAATTTACCTAAAACTGTGTAAAAATTATTTAACACAAACAATTTGCGACGAACACCATAATCGTCGCCAAATGGTGCCACATTTACAACAAATATAATAAGTAGTCGCTATATATGGCATACCTGCAACACTTTAGAATATCGTCTCTAACAATTGGCGACGAACAAAATAAATCATTGCACTAAGTACATTTTTTGCACATTTTACAGATATCATCGCTCAATATAACATTTCTACGTCACTTTCGCGATGATTACCATAATAATCGCAAACAATGTGGATTTCAGTCGCTATTTGCTTTAACCATTTGTGACGCTTTTCCATAATTGACACCAAGTACATTGATTTCCCCTACATCTAGTGACAAAATGTTGTTAGTCGCAAAAATATTTCGTTTTTGGGACTAAATTTTCTAAACGTCGTTAAAATTTCATGTTATAGAGATGATATTCAATAATTGTTGTTAAATATGTTTACTTTTACCAACAATTTGTTGAAAAAGTCATAAAATCATTTACTTATAGCCACGATAACTTAAATTGTCACTAACTATGTCTGATAGCGACGATTTAAGTTTTTGTTGCTGTAAGTAAACGATTTTATGATGTTTTCAAGAAATGTCGAAAAAGTGAACATATTTAAGAACAATTAAGTCGTCGCCAATTAAAACGTCACCAATAGCTTGATCTGTTGCAGTGTAAACCATTGAAATTGTTACAGCTAAGGTGTAAATACACCAGGCTTGTCAAATTTGAGAGTTAAATAGGTACAGGTCCACTAAACTAGTTCTCTGAGGGCTCTTGGTAATAAAGATTGGAGAGTCCACATATTTCTATTGGAAACCATGAAGTTTATTCCCATATAGAGACATTTGTTCTAATCAACTTAACTGGCTAAGTTGTGAAGGGACATTATCAGATAATTCGTTGTTTCCTACGTATAAGAAGTACAAAGAACTCAAGTTGCCAACTTCTTTTGATATTGGTTCTACAATTTTTAATACCACTGAGAAATGATAAATAATCTAAGGATGATTTGGAAGTCACCTATTGAATTAGAAGACAGAAGTTGTAAATCATACCCGTGAGGCAATCGTAAAAAACTTTAAGAAATGTGAGCTTTTTTTTTAACCTATGAGACCACCCCAGCTTCGTCAATTGATTAATTTTTTATATTTTTATTTCTTTTGCAGCTCCACATTGCCATATCTTCTTATATGGCCCATAATGCGATATCAGAGCTAACATGGCAATATGGGGCCTTAGAAGAAATAAATTAATACTAAAAACTATCAGGTCATGTATAGCCATTAGCTTTTCCATTATTTTAGGGTTAAATTTAAACGTTTTCTAAAAATTAGGATTTTATTTATACACTCTAAAACTTTGGGGTTTAAATTTGTGATTGGTATAAAACTTAGGTTCAAAATTGACCCTCAATTATATTGTAACATCTTTTATTGTAAGTTGAAAACTTTGAGAGGACATTTTCTTGCCACTATATTTTTGTACTTATTCTAATATAATGACATTGACGTAATTTTTTATTAATTTATTCTTTTACAATTAATTGATTGGTTGTAATTTAATATAAAGTTATTGTTTATTTTTATATTTTTAATTTGGTGTTTAATACTAAATAAAAATTTTAAAATATTTATTATGTACTTAAAAATACAATGAAAACATAATTATAACATTCAATTTACACCTATATATTATTCCTGAATTATTTCTAGCTTCATCAAGACAGGACATTGAGTGAATAGTAAAATTAGTACAAGTTATATTTATTTCTTACGAATAAAGTCATTGATCTCACAAGCTAAAGTATTTAGATATTTAAATAAACATTTTGATGCTTATTAGATAATAAGTTCACTGATTTGGCTCGATTGTTAAAATTTGGAGTGCAACATTATTTGTGCATATGGAATTTTCTTATTATGATAGTTGTATAATTGATTCATAGACTTGAGATTATCAAAGTATTACATGTAGGAATTGCTATATTTTGAAACTACTTATGAATAAGTGTAATTAAAGTAGTTTAGTTGCTAGTATTTATATTATATTATGAATTGTGTAAAAATAGCTAAGTAAGTCAATAAAAAATTCGTTATCTTAAAGTAATTAGAGAGAATATTATAATATTCTTGATTAGTGATCATCTAAAAAATTGTTAGATAATAAGTTCATTGAATTGGCTTGATTATGAAAATCCTAGATGGAACATTATTTGTGTATATATGGATTTTCTCATTATAATAGATGTATATTTGATCCTTGGATTTAAGATTATCAAAGTATCACATATAAGAATTACTATATTTCAATACTATTTAAGAATTATTCTAATTAGAGTAATTCAATCGATAATACCATATTATATAATGAATTGTGTAAAGATAATTAGGTAAGTCATTAAAAAATTCATCTCCCTAAGTAATTAAAGAGAATATCCCACTATTTTTGATTAGTGATCATTTAAAGAAATTTTTATCAAAGTGAATTGACATTTGAAAAGTTTTTTTTTAAGTATTTGAAAAGGTTATTTTCAAATATCAATTATAAATCGATTAATAATTAATAGAATAAACAAGACTAGACTTAAATAGATTAGACACTAATTTTATATTTTATCTACAATTGAAATATTAGATGACGAAATGATTAAGTTATACGTTATAACCATATACAGATATATTTTGTCAAACCAATTTAATATTTCTAATATTTGGATGATCATGACATGTTATTAGACATAAATCTATAAATGAAAAATTGTACAAATTGTCCCCTAACTTTTTTATAAAAGGTTTAAGTTAATTTCTACCATTATATGTGGTATGGCATTACATCTTAAAGTTTTCAAAGTGGTACTGGTAATAACCTAAATCTTAAGTAAATTAAGTTTTTAACGACTTTTAGTATATGAGTCAAAAATTTAACCGATATTATGTCACAACCATAGAATTTGGACATACAATTAGAAGTGATCTTTAAAATGGTTTCTTTAAATATTGATTAAAAATGTAAATTTCATTTTAACACTTCACAAAATATATGAATAAGCCTTTATCACCATTTCAGAGTGCACTGAGCACAATTTAGTAATGTTACGATGCAAAGTAGTATCAAAGATAATGGTAAAGACTTATTTAGACTTTTGTAAAATGTTGAAGTACATATTACACTTTAATCATTGTAAATTTTAATTAGATAATTAACGATTTAATTTATATAATTATAATTATAATCATAGTTATAATCATTGTTAACATATTAGGAACTTAACGAGTTACACAAAGTAATTTTAATTTAAATTAGGTTAGATTCAATTCCTAAGTTTTAAAAAACAAACTTCAAAGATCAATATACGAAATAATTAGAATTAGAATTAAACTTTAATTATATTATAAAATTTTAATTTTAATTAGAAAGAAATCCTAATTTCATTTTTTTATAAATAGGAAAAATGCATCAAAGAGCTAGCACTCATGTCTTTACGTCTCAAAAGTATTTGAATTATGTCTTTACTCTATAAATATCAATAGAGGTTGAGTATTTGAAAAACTTCTTGTTGACAGTTTTAAAAGAAATTTTTTCATAAGAACTCGAATTAGATACGTTTCAACCTTTTATATTTAATTTATATTTTCAAGTTATTCAATTAAGAGAGATATAAATAGAAAAATTGTAAAATAAAAATTTCACTACACTTGTAATTCAATCATGGTTGATTTCCCTTCATTTTCTAATTTTGATAATGGCTCTTACATATTTTAAAATTTTGGAATATTTTTTTAAATTAGGATTTAAACCTCTAATTTCTCAATTTAGGAGTTATAGGATTGGTTGCTAGTTAAAATAGCAACATGACATTAATGGATCCATACACTCAACATATATTGTCTGAAGTTCGAAAAATTTTGTTTTGGTAAGTCAAAGAAATTTATAAACGAAACAAAGATATGTACAAAGAGTTCTTGCACAAGTGTCATGGAGGAGGTAACAAGCTAATACATAGCAACTAGCCACACTACAATCCATGATAAAACTCTGAGGATATTTTACAGCTAAAGATGGAGCATTCTACAACCACTCAACAACAGAACACATAAGCTTAACCAGAATCATACCAAAGAGCAAATATCCAAAGAGAAAATCTAAGCTAGCTGAAACTCAATCCCAGTAAAGGCAAACTAATAAGATACTGAAGACAAATCCGCACTTGAGCATCCCTTTTCCAAAATGGCCGGCCATCAGCTGAGGCGACTGGAGCAACAGTTGATTGTTTGTCCACGAAGAAGGTTGCCACAAGGAAGTGACAGTGCTGAACCTCCTAATTAGGCATGGTAAGACCCGTAGTACCGATGAGGACTGCACTTGCTGTGGTCCGAGAATAATATGAGGAATCAACCTACAAAGTTAGTGAAAATCAACAAAATATAATTACCTCCTTTCTGTGTATAGGCTGAGAAGTTCCCTAAATTGGGAGATTATTCCGAGATACACTCGCTCCACATCCATGGCTTTATTCTTGAAGGTTCTAGCATTATGTTCAGTCCAAATATGGTACATGGTAGTGGAAAGTAGAAGCGGGAGGTAAATAAAGGTCGGGATCTTGGTACAGGAAGCACTTCTATACCAGGAGAGGATAACTGAACGGTTAGGTTGGTTAAGGATGGGCAAATGGGGATGGGTGAGGCAATGGTCCCAAATTGTTTTAGAGAAGGTGCATTCAAAGAATAAATGGTCAATGGATTCATTAGCGGAGATGCACAGAGAACAGTGATCAAGGGTATATAAGTAGGAAAGTTTGTCCATTGTTTGCAACTTTTGGTAGAAGGTAAGTCATATGGTAAAGGAGCACCGAGATTTACTATATTTGAACCATACCAGCTTGTGCCAAGGAACATCCGGTAAGAGAGGTTGCAAGAATTAATAGGCTGAAACATTGGTATATCTTTTGGTGGGGTTAGCTAACCATTCCAGGCAATCAGGTAAGGAGCTATTAGGGAGATACCTAGGTAGATCAAGGTGCCTTATGAGATCCATGAATACCTCACGCAATCTCCAAATTTCATTAAGTATGACTTCAGAAACTCGAGTTGTAAGTGGAAGCTCCGATCTATTAATCGCTGTCGGTGTATACAAGATCCTTAATAGTAAGCTTTTAAAATGTTAATGTGTTTGTTTTACATTAACAAACATTATAATCTAAATTAAATAACGAATGAATATTAAAAAATAAAATATGCTTTCTTGTTAAATTTAAATAAAATGTTAAATTTAGTTATTTATAAGTTGATTCATAACTCCAAAAAAATTTGATTGTTAATACTAATATTGATACAACTTTATTATTCATAATAATTAAAAATTAATGAAGTAAATAAGTAAATTTCAATCTCTAATACATTTTTATCAGTAAATATTAATATTATATTTTATATAGATAAGTAATCATACAAGTAAAATTATAAGAAAACTTTTATTTATAATTAATATTTATTTTATAAAATAATTTACATTTAAAATTTATTAACTTTAATGATATTTTAAATTTAAAATATATTTACAAAATAATTATAGTATTTTTATTTTGATTAATTATAAAATACAGTAAATTAAATTATAAAATAAATAATATATGTTTAATTGATGATAAATTGGGCAATGATAAAAAAGGAAAAATATAGAAACTAATTTTTATAGCTTTTATAAATTATGAAAATACAAAAAAAATAAAAATTTTATTGAACAATTTTTCGTTTTAAAAAATTGAAAAAGATAAAACCAAACAAATCCTAGGATTTGGTCATTTTGTTGTTGGATCGTAAATCTGACACATTGATCAAAGTTGGAGTTGCTAATCGAGGCAACATGACTACAGCAAAGAAATAATGACATTGACAAATGATGATCCAAAAGTTAAAAGATTACTAATTAGAAGATTCCAATTAGAAAACATAATGTAAGAGCATCCTTGTGATGATCGATGATGAAAATTACAACAAAAAAGGACTTGTTTAATTGTAGATTTGTCTTATGCTTAGCGTTTTGGCATAATCAAGAATTTATTTACTAATTTCTGGTTTAAAAATAAAATTTGTTTATTTTTGAATTAACATTGGAAAGGCCATTGTCGTGTAGTGCGTCCTTATACTTTGTTTAACCTCATTATAAAATTCCGAATACTTGGACTCCATTTCAATGTGAAACTTTCTGCAAAACCTAGGATGATTAGAAATTAACAATTTGCGATGATTCATCGAGCTTTATTAGGAAACCAAAAAAAAAAAAAGAGAGGAGACAATGCTTTCAATTTCAAAAGAACTAAATATTAATTTTTTAATTTCAGTTGATAAAATTAAGTGAGGATTTGTGATTAATTAAATAATAACTAAATTTATCAAGGAATTAAAATAAATTAACTAAGTATTAAAGTGAACAATTCAATTTTACTTAACTCTTATTCAATAGAAGGATAACTTTAATCATTAGTCTAAAAGGAATATTTTTTACAATTCAAATAGTTAGTTTGAAATTTATCAAGATAGTCATAATAAGTCTCAATTTATCCTAAACTAATTGATTCAAACCCAACATTTAAACTAAAACTTATTATAAATTAATTGAATATAATAAGTGTCTATATCAACTAAATGATATTAACATGCTTAATAAAAAAGACAACACCTTAAATTAAATTATTTAGATAGCTATAACTATTCAATTTAGTTTTTTTTCTTATAAGCTAAATATGCAAATCATAAATAACCTAATTGTTATTTATACTACTCATTCATGACAATTACATATCACTAAATTCATGGATAACTATAGAATAATCAACATCAAATTAATTTATTAGATCAATTAATATTAATCACCTATGAAATAAAAGAACACAAAACAAAAATACTTAAATTAAAATAAAAATTTAAGTTTAGAACAAAACCTCACAAGGTTATAATTAGAGTCTTAAATCCCTTTGAATAAAATTTTTTTAATTTAACCACTCGTGGCTTTAGTTCCATCACAACAATAGAAGAAAAGTTGAAAGCCGAAGAGAAAACACAAAGAAAAACGAAATAAAATTGTGGAGAACGTGTGTAACTTTTTTTCCTCCTCTTTCCTACCCCAAACTAACTCTTTTAATATTTTAGAGATCATCTTCTAAACAAATCCAAATTTGTCTCTTCATTGAATTGAAACTCTTTAAGTAAATTTGGCTTTAGGCAAGATCTCACATTATCTACTGTAGCAATCTGTCATATGTTTTTCAAAATTGGTGACTTTGTTGAGTAGTGTTTTAATTTGATGCAATCTTCACTTTTCACATTCTAAAACAAAACAAGTATTAATTTTACCAATTAAGCGATAAAATTAATCCAAAACAAAAGAGATAAGTTTAATTAACATAATCAAATCACATCTTATCAAATTCTCTCATACTAGATCCATGCTTGTCCTCAAGCATACATCAATTCAATACATCAATCATCTTCATAACAATCTCTCTTGTTCTTTTACATTATCCAAAAATATCCCAAAAGCGAATATATATTAAGGGTTTAAGATAAAATAATAATTGAGAGAACAATTACTCATATGACGTTTTTTAGAATGAAAACATATCATCTCATTGATTCCATCACAATCAAATGAAACGGGATTTGACATCGTTACATAAATTTTATTATATACACTCAAAGTGTTTAGGATTCATTAAGCTCTCAAATCAAAGCATAGTGAGTTATTCCCATAAGCTTGTTCATGAATTATATCTTCATCACTTAACAAAAATGAATTTAATTTATAAATCAAAAGGACTCGTTAAGAGTCGTAATGTGGCTCAGGTAAATGTATGGAAAAAAAGAGAGTTTCTAGGTTAAACAAATTGAAGGAAATCATACAAACTTATCCGTTGAAGTTTAACTTAAATCAGTCCCAAAATTCACTCAATTCAAATAGCAACACTTCAATCTCCTCATCAATTTTATTTTTATTTATTTTTTTATTTTTTTAACAAGAACATCAGAAAGGAGATCTTTTTTGCTATGCTTCTTCCCCATTCGGTTAAAAACTAAAAAATTAAAATAATGAAACATGAATCAACTAATTTACATTAATGGAAATAGTTAAAAATCCTATAAAAATAACCTTTATACAATTCCTTTAATTTAGGGGCTTAAAAATTATTAAGGACAACAAAAAAAAGAAGGATAAAATTGGCTTGTAACAAGGCTAGTATTCAAGAAAAGAAGGGTCAAGACTCAAATTAATTTTATAGGGGTAAAAATTAAGATAGGTTTTTCTAGGTCAAAACATAGTTATCCTAAGTCCCATATCATCTCCATACATAAATTCACCTAAAATGTGGTCTCAAAATATATTAAAAAGCAAGCTCTAGCATAAACAAGTCATGTATGATAACATACACCAAAAAGAAAAGTATATAAGCACAAATCTGATAATTTTTCTTAGGCTTAAAAGCTCGTATGAGTGTCAAAATGCATAAAGTCTTACACATTTTCCTTCAACAAAACCAATGAGATAGTTTAGGTAATTTAAAGAAAAAAAATAATTATGCTTATCTCTCTCATGCATTGAAACTCAAAAAAAATATTTATCCTAACTTAGGGACTATTTCTAAACGACAATAAGAAAATTTTAGGTTGCCACGAGGAATAATCAAACTATAAATCAAAGTATTCATGAGTTCAAGCATAAATCACAAATTTTATCATGGTATATACTCTCACTTCCCCTTACCTAAATCATACATGGTCCCTAATGTATACAATAGATGCTCACATACAACAAAAATAATCAACATAAAATAAAGCACATAGTAGAAGACTTCCCTGAGTTGTGAGCATCTAAAACGAAATGTATTATGGTGTTAGTGGATATAGAAGTATCATCCCCATGAATTGAAGTAGAGCATCCAAATTTCTCTCTAATTTAGAAATTTTGCGTTCCAACCTCTCCAGTCGAAAATGACGCTTATGTTGGATTGGTGGGGCCAGAGATATAAAGGTTATAAAACATCATAATCCTCTTATTGATGTGATGATGAAACTCTTTGGGAAGAATCACGCAGAAATGTCCTCTTTTATTGCTCGATCAACCTTATTCTACTTAGACAAGCATAGTCTAAAGAATCTTTCTCCTAGGCTACATATCAATGTTAGCAACATCAAGCAAATTAAGATTAATAGCCAAGTGAGTAATCAAAGAACCAAGATACAAGTTCTTTTTATATTAGACACCAGTTCTTTTTATGTGGATCTTCACCGATAAGATCACGAAAAATAGGAAGTGAATTAAACCAAATTTCAATTTGAAATCTATCTTAACAGTTGGAAATATTAAATATAAGGGTCGCTGATTCAAATTTAGTGTCGCTAACTCCCTCGACGTTCTAGTGTTAGGATTTGCCATCTTTTCTTAACATCTTGGAAATTAGAATCTTCATCAACTATCAAGTCTATTTCAACTTTTACTTTTGGAAGTGAATGACCTTTTCCTTACTTAGTCTCTTTTCTTAAACAATGCCATGTCTTCTCAATTTATGGATTATATTGCAGTTCAACTATTTGAGAAGAATAAGTCATACAAGAGAAGAAATTAGTAGTAAACTATACAATAAGGCAAATAAACTACGAAACTAAAATAGTTCTTTGACAATAATGTCAAAATTTTGAACTAGTTGTTGAAACCCTTAAAATTAATTTTGATTCAGTAAATTCTTCTAACAATTGTGGAACTAAACAATAGTTTTAAATTTCAATTGATAAAACTAAGTGAGAGTTTATTATTAATTAACTAATAAACTAAATTTAGCAAAGAATCAAAATAAATCAAATAAATATTAAAGTGAGAAATTCGATTTTACTTAACTCTAGTTCAGGGAAATGATCTCATCCAATTATAATTTTGACCATTTTCTTGGTCTAAAATGAATAATTTTCATAATTCAAGTAGTTAGTCTAAACATATTAGGATAACTATAATAAGTCTTAATTTTTTCTAAATTAGTTAGTTCCAACCCAACATTTAAACCAAAACCTACCAACTCTTTTAGGGCCTGTTTGGTTAGAAGTTAATTAATGTAATGAAATGGAATGAAATAGAACGGAATGGAACGGTTTATAATGGAATATAATATAATATAGTAAAAAGTTGTTTGGAAGGGATGGAAGGGTTCATAATATAATGTAGTGAAATATAGTTTGAAAGATGGATAGAATGAAATGTAATGTATAATAAATGACTTTTATACTCCTTATATTAAATGGTTGTTGCTGGAAGTTTATTATTTTATTATTAATTATATAAAATATTAGTATTAATTATTTAATATATTTTATTTTATTTTATGTGATTTATATTTAAAAATAATTTATTTATATTTTTATTTATA
>JANKYE010429115.1:0-24151 GCA_032467995.1 Erythroxylum dillonii
AAAAAATTATTGGTTAGGCAATTGTTTTAAGTATTTCAAAAATTTTATATTTAAAATCTATTAAAGATTTCAGTAATTTTTATTAATTAATCAAATTAGAATGACATATTTCATTATTATTCAATATTACATAACTAAAATATTATCAATCTAATTAGTTAAAAATTATGAAAATAAAGTGAAAAAAATAAACTCGATAGCCAATTTTCTCTTTTACATAACTGAAACCGAAGAGGCTTATAAAAAGAGAGGCTTTACTTGCAAAACTAGACCAATCTACCTATCATTATCGAACAAATTAAAGTACCTAAACCACCACAAATAGTCCAACCTATTTTGTCACTGGTCCAGCTAGAATAAGCGTAAATCAGACCTTGTTCAGTATAATCAGACAACATATCTGTTTTCCTGACCAATCGATGGTAGGACACGATGATAAACACAAGACAACTTGGCAACAATTAGGTAAATCCCTAAGAACCCTTTTTCTATTTCTATGCAAACTTTTTAAAAGCTTAGATGATCAATACGTTAGGGAGTTTAATTTAGGTACGAAAAAAGTTTTATAGTTCGAGGACTGATAAGAGTATTATTTTTATAAGAGAGAACAAATTTAAAAATATTCAATTTTGCAATTTAGTATAAAATTTTATGAAAATTTTAATTTAATAACTAACATTTCGAAATTCATATAAATCATATTAGAACATTGTTTTTGTTGATTTGATTAATAGATAGATATTCCTGTAGTATTTAGTGAGCACGTCACATAAAAAAAATTACCTTTTGACCTTAGTTTATTACTAAATTGTAAATTTCAAAATTTTTAACACCAAATTGAAAATTTTAAAAAATCTTGACGCCCTTTTATAAAATAAAAATTCTATAATCCTCAAAGTCATTGAATAATGATTAAGTAATTGATTTGGAAATAATAAGAAGGTAAAGAAAAGAAAGAGATGGTATAGTGCTATGGCAAGTTGTTAGGAAACCACAGATTAGAAAAATAAGACAAGTTAATAGGCTATAGCCGATGGTTTTAAAGTACATACAAAAGAAGGTTAGATGAATCGAGACATTTAGACCTATAGGATTAGAGTTTGAACCAGTAAAGCTTCCTGATCACTTCTTGACTTGTGACTTTGTATATAACACAAAAGGTATTTGCCATGATATTTCCACAGCCTGTCTAAAGTCTCTTTTACAATTTCCAGCTGCCATCGCCTGTTGAATCCTGAATGTTTAATACCCACCAGAGAAACATAAATGGAGGCTCATGAACAGGAACAAGCTTGATCAAGGGAAGCAGAAAAGAGAAGGAAATTTGATGGTCAGGTTCTTCAGAACAACAGAAATCATTATAATGATCGTGCTGCTTTTGTCTCTGCTTATACTTCCGGTGATTTTGCCACCGTTGCCTCCGCCACCTCTGGTTCTTCTTCTTATACCGATCGTGATCATGTCCCTTCTTGTTATGTTGGCGTTGAGTTCTTCGCAAATTCCCACCATCAATCACCTCTCGGGGGCTTGATCATCTATGTCTGTACGTGACCATTGTACTGTGCAAGAACATGCCAAGCATGTGAGATGAAGAAGATGGATCGAGGTTTGATGTTGATTTTGGTTTTTCTTCGTTTCATTGACTAACATCAAATCAGTTGTAGACATAACCATGTGTGTTAGTTACTAATCAATCTTTCCTTCTGAAAATTTCAACACCATTTTCAAGTACAATTCTGGGATTGATCAATGGTGTTTTTGGTTCCTTAACATTTAAGATCGATAACATGTTACATTTTGGGCATGATGTGCAAGTTTCTTTGAGATCACCAAACCCAATAAAAGAACTGTTTTTGTTTTATGTTTTATTTCATCGAGACATTAACGTGTGGCTTTGACCCTCTTGTCCGAATAAAACAAGAAAGTTCAGGCGTAAGTTCCGTTCTTGAGCCTTGCTAGCTACAGTTTGTCCACGCATGCACGTACAAAAATGGCTTGGAAATTTTCCTACAGTGAAAATAATTCACGTTTATCTCAGAGTAATATTAAAAAGGGCTGCTGAGGCTCCAAGCTTTACAAAAATCGGAAGAGGTAATCAATTGTACACAATATTTTCTCTGTATTTAATAAAGAGATTGTGTGATCTTTCAGTTATAAAAGAGTAACCTTATCATTTGTTTCAAAATTTTTTTGAAGTAAGATTATAAATTATAAATCATGGGTTACACTTACGAGTAATTACGGTGTTTACAGATAATTTTGATTAAAATATAAGGAATTTATATATAATTATTGTAATTTTATTTGGTTGAGAAGAGACAAAGCTTGCGATTTGCCTTTTTTTATTTCATTTTATTTTTATAATGTTCATAGAATAGAACAAAGAGGACTTGTTTCTTACTTGTTAGATTCTTTTGTATCTATATTCTAACTTATATTATTGAGTGAACAACTGAACATAGCTAGATTTCCGCCAAGAAAAGGAATCGTTTGCTTCTAATACTTCACATTACGTACGCGACGAAGAGTTCAGGTGCTTCAGCTAATCGCCATGGCCGGCTTGAGTTGTCAACGTACACAGCTCAAGCCTTCATTTCCCATCTGTCATTCAGGACTCCCTTCACCCATTTTTCATATATATCGCACACACTCAATTCACAATGGTAATATTTCGATTGTGTATAAAATAAATTATAAAATGTACAAAGTAATTTATATATTATTCGCTTTAAATAATATCTTTTGAGTACGTATTAAACAAATTCTGATATGTATAACAATTCGTAAATTATGTCCTTTAAATAATTTATTTAATGAATTGGTGATTCAAATGACTGCTCCATCCTGTGTACTCATCACTAACCAATTAATACAAAGCTATTATGCAGGCTATTGAGCTATTGTTTAGGTTAGGACCTAGCTCTGAACTGTCCAACTCTTTCATGGTTTAAAAGGAATTGAAACTCCAGACTGATCCATTTATCGCCAGTTCAATGCACATGCATGTCAGCTACCAGCTTTCTTCTTATCTTTTCTCAGGAACCTTAAGAGCTACTTCAAGCCCAAGATAGCTAAACAACCACCGCCACTTCCCTGCCAACCAAGCCAACTTACCAACCTTCTAGGCCATGAAAGTTCTTACTAGCTTAGATAGCTAAACAGTCTTTAAGTAAGAAATTTCAACGTTTTGCATGGTACGAAAGGGAAGCCTATGAGAGCCATTAAATATTATTTTTATTCTTATTAAATGTAATAATAACATTTTACAAATGAGTTTCCGTATATGAAATACCTGTAATAATTCACTTCAGCTGACATACGGACTCAGTTGATACACTCTTCATTTTCTCATATCTCAATTTTGAGCTATCATTTAGTCAAAAGCACAAGTAGAAATCCAACCATGTTAAATTGATAATTAAGGTTTCCAACAAGTTGAGTATTATTATAATTTTTAATATGGACATAGCGTAGAATTTACTAATAATAATTAGGCTTGAACCAATCATTGTCAATTAGTCATTTCGATAGTTGACCATTACCAGTTATAAACCCTTTATCATTTTCGTGTTTAGCCAATATTAAAACAAAACTTCTATATTATTAAAAAAGTTTTTTTAATCAACCAGTTTAAATTGTGATAGATTCAGTTATGTAATTATTGAACAAAATAATATAAATTTGAGTATGATTCAAAATCCAACTAATTTAAACTTTGTTGTTAATTTTGAGATACACCTAGATCAAGCCTGAACTAAAATATCAGCAAGATCAAAGTCGTGTATATACGAGAGATTAAGCAATCCTATTGAATTGATAATAAAGACTAGTTGGTATAGTTTCCTTCTTGTATTTTCCGGCCGAATGTGGATATATAGGACAATCTCACGTGTGCCCATATTTAATCAAGCACAACCAAAGTGTTTGCTAAGACTATTTAAATAGACAATCGAAGGACACTCAGCTATGATAAACCAACGAGATAGAGCTAAATAACTCATAAAATAATAACCCAAAACTCAACTTGGATTTGTGGTTGTTCCAACAAGATTGTTTATTCTCAACTTTTCTTTGTTAAGAAACTTGTAAGCATATGATATCCCCATAGATTTAAACAAAGGCAAATACATTGAATCTAGGAGAAGGAGATAAGGATGACATCCACTCTCATCACGACTTGTACTTAACAAATTGAAACTTTGCATGCATCCAAAAGTGATGGTACCAACTTGTTTACACGATCGATAGGTTAACTGTTTTGCACCTTATCTTATTACAAAAAATCTTGTTCCTCTTTTCAACTTTTATAACTGTTTCTTATTTTTGAAAGAGTATTTAAGATATTAATGTTATTAAGATTGATATTTTATTCAAATTTATATTTACTTTATCGATTTTTGAAAAATGATTTTTTATTAAAAATGCATTTATTACTAATTTTTTTTGGGTTGACTGAGAAAAAGCTGTGTATTCATCGGTGGTACCAAAATACCAACATAACATTTGGAAAACTTTAGGTCATTATCAATTGATAAACCAATATATGTATATGAAATCATGTGGAACTTGAGACACAAAATAATAAACAAATCCAAGAGAATCCTGACCATCTGATTTTAGCAACTATGTGCATTAAAAAATAATCAAAAGGCTTCAAGGTTCATGCACCTCTCCTTCCTTACAAGCTTGTTGTCAATTACGAGATAAATACAATAACAATGTCGACTGTAAGCGTGCTTTTAACAATGATACCAGCTGTTTTATGGTGGTCCTTGGAAGATGCCTCTCTAGTACTTCCTTGTCCTTTTCATTACTTTTCTACTTATTCCTTTTTATGATTAAATTAAATGAATAAATTTAATAAATATTAATAAAGATAATCGAATTTATTTTTATTTAAAAAATAAAAATTGAAAAAAAAGAGAGAAGTAGAATATGAGGTTGTATATCCAATGTCCAGAGCAAAGTAAACCCACCTTGGAATAAAAACTGAACAGGGTCATTCCTTTTTCACTGTAAGAGACAGAGAAAGGAGTGTGGTTTGAGGCCCATTCTAGACCTGAAAAGAAATGGCAATGGCCCGATCTTGGAATGGTTTGTAGGCTGAGATTAAGCCAGTGGTCTGCCATGTAAGGAACATGGAAAGCGGGACCAAAGTTTCAATCCATTACTAACTTGGTCCAAAATTCCATAAAGTTAAAATTAAATTTTTTTACAAAATTTAAATAAATATTGAAAATTTTATTATTATAGATTGATCTTTACAATGCACTTTTGACTTAATTTAATGTTCACTCAATTCTTTTTTAATCTCAATCTCAGAGATACTGAATTTTGATATGCAAAATAAATAAATAATTCAAACTTATTTTTTATAGTTTTTTATATGAGTTAGTATTTTAATTTTAATTCAATTTAAATTTAATAAATAAAATTTAAATTAGTTAAACCCATTTCAAACTGAAGCTCTTACAAGCCATTATGCCTCTTAGGGGTGGTTGAGTTAGGAGAATAGGAGGGCACGAGACCAAAAGCTCCTGTGTTTGAATCTCCTTACTTACACTCTTTCGATCGAGCCTGTCATACAGAGCTTAGCTAGTGCGAAGTAGCCAATTGAAATAATTTGTAGGCTCAAAAAATTTACCTAGTGTACATCAACAGGATAACAACTCCGTGATTTCCATTTCTAAAAAAAAAAAAAAAGCCATGACAGGTCAATTTATTAGAGAATAACACAATACAAAATACAGTGTTTCTGTGGAAACGTTTTGTAAAAGTAAGACTTTTGTCACTATGAAAATGTGGTCTTCCAAAGTGGAACTTGACGTAAGTGATGCCTGTGATGGTGCCCATCTTTTTCTAAATGACTCATTTAAAACGCGTTAATCACTTGCTTTTCTCCGTATTAGAAGGCAAATTCAAATGGGCATACTATACACAGATAGGCTGCCACGTTAATTAAGCAGCCTTTAGACTTTTCTAAGGGTGAAACACAAGATCAAGAAAGGAAGAGGAAACTTGACTATAACTACACATGCCAAAGAAGCTTATATTCATCTGTTCATGAGAGGTTTTAGACTGTAAAGTTAATTCCAATCGAAGTGGCCAAATTTAATTTCCCAGCACGCCTTTGAAAAACTTTAATTTGGACCAACTTTCTTCTAAAGTTTCGTGAAGTTATTATAGCTAAAAAATCCTTTTCCCACTTTTCTCTTTTCTCCTTTGGTTATCTTTTTATACAAAAATTAAGATTTTGAATTATCGAGTAAGAATTATATCAACATTTCGAACTACAATTATCACAATAATTTGTAAATTCAAGTGTAAAACCTGGGGATAGACAATTGATTCAAAGGCATAAATGTTCACATTTCATTATTGCATGTCATGAAGGGCTAAATGTTAACTAATTAGTCGAAGTTGAAAGAAGATAAAACAATTTTTGCAATGTCAATATTTATAGTGATTGTCATTAATACTAATATTTTAAACACCAAACCGAAAGTTAAACCGATAAGATAAGAAGTTTAAGACTTAAAAATTTCAACTGGCATTATACAATTACAAAATTATTTAAAGACTGAATAAAATTAAATAATTTAAATTATAATTAAAAAAGAATGTCTTTATCCATTCAATAAAATGAAGTTTAATTTAAAATAATGTTAAATAAAAATTAATTAATTTATTTTAATTTATAATATTTTATTAATTTATAAAAATTGACCGATTAATTAATCTATTGATTAATTTTTGACAATAAAAATTATTAAAATAAATCGAACTGAAAAGTTGAAAACAAACCGAAAAATTGAATGACTCAAGATTTTTATGAATGAGCCGACCAAACTAGTTGAATATTTAATCATTTGATAATACCCGAATGGGAAATCTTATGAACTAATTTTATAGAAATATAATAATGTTTCGATAATTGATTATCAAAATTAAATGCCACTATTAATTATTAATTAATAACATACTTTCTGGATAGTTTGAATCCGTACATTTAAGAAAATTAACTTGGAAAAAAAACTCTTTCGTGGTGGACCAATCGAAAAGAGTGGTACATACTACGTACCAAGAATTGGCAAACCTTAAATCATCATTATCGTCATCATCTTCTTCTGATACTCCTTATTTATACATCATCTTCTCTTGTCACGCTCCATACTCGAATCTCTCTTCCAGCTTTCCTCGTCTCCGTACACACACAACGATAGATCCAGTGAATGGTAGCTTTTGGTCAATATGATCATGGTCTCTAGCTCCAGGTGTGTTATCTTCATGGTTGTGTTGACCTTGTTGCTCTTAATATTGCCACAAGTCCTGCCGCCGTTGCCGCCGCCGCCGATGGTGTTCATGGCTTTTCCAGTTCTGATCATGTGCTTCCTCATTAGGTTGGCTTTTTCATCGTCACAATCGCCTAATGTACAATACTTATCTTCATTTCCTTGATTAATGAAAACTTATATTAGTTAAAATTTATTTCTTTGTTCTTGTAAATGTTAATGTTTGGAACAGGCGGAGAAAGAAAGGGTTATTATTATCAATTCAACTAATCGCCCTGTCTTATTACAATTTCATAGTGTGAAACAAATACATGCATGATGTTTTTTTCTTTTTAATCTTAAGATAATACTCCTATTCCCAAAAACAAATTTAACATTGAATTTGTGCTTACATGGCTTTCATCAAGCTAATAAGGTATGGTAATGTCCTCATTTGATTTGATTGCCCGATGGGTTAAAGATTTTAGAAGTTAATAAGAATGATAATAGAAGCCACAAAAAAATATATTATTCACTATTAGAATTTTTAATATGGGTGAGTTCATCAATGTCAAAATAACTTAGACTAATTATTTTGATAGCTTGACTTTTACCACTTATAAACCCTTTAATATTTTCATGTTTAGTCAATATGAGATACTCTAAAACTTCCCCTCAAGTGCAACTGGGTTTGAACATCCAGTTGTTACTTGAAATAAACGCAGTGGTAACCGGATTGAGCCATTGGGATTGGACATTTAGACGGACAACCGAAGAATTAAAAATTTGGACCAATCCTGCTCTGATACTGTATTAGAATTTTTAATATGGATAGAGTATATAGCCATTAATAAGAATTGAGCTTGGGTCAACCATTGCTAAAATGACTAGAACTAATTATTTGGTTAATTGACTATTACATTTTCATGTTTAGTTAATATTAGTACTATTTACTAAAAATTATATCTTAATTTTTAGTATACTCTCTTTTTTTATTAATCTCTTATTTTGAACTTACTAATAAATATGCACTCGCGAAGATTGAAAGAATTAACAAAAATTACATATATACTTTTAAAATATAGTTAAAAATATAATTACTATTTAAAAATCTTCAATTATAATAAAATACTCTGGATTTAACTTAAATCTCATTTGAAGTTAACAAATTAATTTTAACTTAACATAAC
This sequence comes from Erythroxylum dillonii, assembly GCA_032467995.1. Classification (NCBI taxonomy): domain Eukaryota; kingdom Viridiplantae; phylum Streptophyta; class Magnoliopsida; order Malpighiales; family Erythroxylaceae; genus Erythroxylum; species Erythroxylum dillonii. The sequence goes on from JANKYE010429115.1 coordinate 8,462, forward strand.
CAAATTTAGAATTAAATTTAAATATTGAAACTCAAATTAAAATTTATAACATTTTTTAACTCTTGTCAATTATAAAAATTGGATCAGACAAATCCGAAGTCAATTAATTAAAATTAAAAAATATTTTTTTGACTCAATTCGAGATGTAGATTGAAAGTTGTAACCCTTTTTCCAAATTCAGACTCAAGCTTTACGTTGTTGTGGTTCAGACCTGACCCCCTATTACCTAAATCTAATCTATAGTTTCATACAGACCTGACCCCCTATTACCGTTAGATTGCAAACAAACAGACTGGTTTGTGTATTCAATGTATTTTGGGAATGTAAATCACCTTTGGAAACAAACAAACAAACCAACCAACTGTGACCAAATTATCATTACTCCCTGAAAACACCTCACAGAAAACATGTAGCCAAGCTATTGTTATCCTTACAACTTACAAGGTCAAGAGAAGCTAACTGGTGGTTCTCTGCTCACCTTGACAAGTGATAGGCTAATAATCTCATCTACCTAGTCCTTTGGTACCATAAAAGAAACTGCACACTCCGTGAGTCTCAGTCTCACCACCATTTCCGATGCACATGTAATATCAGATAAACGTACAGAACCCCATTTCTAAGCCATGCACTAGCAAAACTTGGTTTTGATAAATCTGGTTACAGAAATGCTGGTTTTCTTTGGTGCTATGTCCATGTTGTTGCTGGTTATTGTGAGCCTCGTCCTTTTAGCTCTGCCACCATTCTTGCCTCCATTGTCACCACCGCCCACGGCGCTCCTCCTCTTGCCACTTCTCATCATGGGTCTCCTCCTCGGCCTTGCTCTATCTCCGATAACCAAAAACAGACCTCATCCTACGGCCCTCCTAGAAATCTGATCATAATGTGAAAGCTTAAAGGGGCTAGAGCTATATCTCCTTAAGTTGTTGTGCATGTAGTGACTGAACTGAAGTACTTAGAGATCGAGACTGCTCTCTGCAAATTGTTTTGTTTAACTCTTAAGCTAAGTTCCTCCGTGTTTCAACATCGGGTTTCTTGTTATCTTCTCTTCTTCTTCTTCTTCTTCTTCTTCTTCTTCTTCTTCTTCTTCTTCTTTTTTTGCAGCGTGAAATTATCAGCAATGATTTAGGAACATGCAATGTAATGAGTTTGGTTTGGTAGAGTTTTGTGTAGTTTGTCCTTTGCGATCAGTGAAAAAAAATGTGCTTGCACAATGAAAGTGTTGAGAAAAAGAAAATCATTTCAACCTAAAAAAAGAAGAAGAGAACTTCACATAGAGATGAAAAATGGATATTTAATGTCATTACTAAGGTTTTAAATTAATATATAAATAATTAATGCTGAAGTAATTATGAATAATGTGAATACATATATGGTAACTTATGACAACGAGTGGAATAATTTTTGTTAACACTCAAATAACAATGTTGGGATAATTAATTGTGTAAACATTATAATTTTTTTAAATTTAGTGTTTAATTTTTAAATTTTTAATTAAATAACTAATTTTAACATTAATTCTATTTTACTGATTTAACTAATAAAATCTTTTTATCTATAATATTTAAACTTTTATGTAAAAATTAATAATCAACTAATCATTCACGCGAATAAATTATTCAACGTATAAACCATACATAGCCTACAACTAATTATAATTCTTTTAAATTAAAATTAAAAAGAGGAAGGAAAGAAGAAAATGAAGGAAGCTTTTGGTTTGTGGTTTGTGGGACTTGCTTGAAAAGTGACATTGACATGCACAGGAATATGTACAGAAATATGCACAGTTTCCTCGTAAATGTAATAAACTGAAAAGAGGACAAGAGCAGATGGTAAGCTTGCTAGGTTTAGACACTAGTGATTTTACAACGGGCGCGCTATAGGTTTTGTCATTTGCTTTTGAGCTTGTTTATACTATAGGTTTTCACTAATGATTGCCGATTCATGAATGTTCATGCCTTTCCACTTTCGCATAAGCATTTCATGGGGTGCTTTAATGGTTTAGATTAGAATAAGGACGACATTTGTGTGGGGCTCAGTTCAACTTAATCTTAATATATTTGTTACAAATTGATCTCGAAACAAATATTTGTGCCATTTATTTAGTACCTATTTTGTCTCATTCATCCACAGTTATAAATTTCAGTGAATCCCAGCAAAATTTATGGCTGTGAACGAGTGAAACAGAATAAGTATCGGATAAATAAGACAGAAGATTTGGAGCTCTTAATTTTAAGTTAAGTTCAAATATTTTTAAAAAATTTTAAACTTTACGTTGAATTCATCCTTATATTTTATTGTCTGACTTGATTTGGTTGGTAAATTTAATAATTACGTAATCTTTTAAATAATATTAAATTAAATTAAGAAATAATCATATTTAAATTAATTTTGATCCAATGTTAAGCTGTCTAAACTCAACTAGATTGGGACTATGATTTACTAATCAAAATCATATATAATAATATGAAAGTTCCAACAAAATTCAGGAACCTGTAATCATCAAAGTTGCTGAAATTTTCAGGAAAGCCTCTCCATCTTCGGAGAGAAAAGGAATTGAATTAGAAAGAATACAAATTTTCTTTTTTTGTGAGTAATTCACCAAAGTCTATAATACATACTCTTTACCTTCTATCAACAAATCTAATACATCTATATATCACTTCAATGTAAAACGAAAAAAGCAATGGAAAGTGAACCGAGTCCTTAAGAGTAGTAGCCTGGAACTCACTCCTGGTTATATATCCTATGATCATAAAATCATAGTACATGGCTTCTTGCTGAACCAGGCAACTATTTCTGATAAGTTTTCAATCTTAATCGTCAGGTTCAGGCCGTGTCCTCCACAAAAACTTTGAAGATAAAGTCGCGAAAACGCCTGGAATACTGCTTAGGATCGACTGCAGATATGGAAGTTGGATCGTACTGGATGGATTTATATGCGTGTTCAAGCTTTTTGCTAATGTCATAATCCTGAAGAATGTCAATGATACCGAACGACATTATCACATCAAAACACTCTCCTGTTGGTTCACCAACAATCTGAAACTCACAATCACTTCTTCTCACAGTTCTTTCTACCCGTCCTGGCATGTTAACACCTAATCTAATACGAGCCCACCTGTATGAATCAAGTCAGTATCAAGTTAACATCAAATTGAAAGCCATTAAGCTTAATGATTAAACAGAAGAAGAATTTTTACTTGGCAGGGTCCAACAGAAGTTGATCCATGTCTGCTCTGGAAAGACGAGGACCTCCATCATCCGCAGTCTCACCTACATAGAGAACAGCAAAACTTTACGGGGCTAGTTGCTTAACAAACAAACAATTTTTTTTTAAAAAAAATCAATGTCAAGTGTATGAGATCTTGAGAAAAAATTTGAAACTTAACCAGGAGGTGTCTCGGGTACACATGGAATCAAATCTCCAGCAGGTGACACATCTCTGAAATGAAGACCTACTAGAAGACTATAGTCCATAATCCTTTCCTGTTCAAGCAACTCACAATCTCTATCCACTTGCCTGTCAAAAATAAGTTCAGACAAATCAAATCAACAAGACTACTTCAACAAGTTGAATGTTTTAGCAGCTTCAACTGTGAGATTGTAGCAGGCTTTTTTGGTCATGGAACCTGCAAAACTCCTGAAACCAGGCCTTCTGTAGTCTGAATAGGAAATTTAGATCAAGATCTTTCAGGATAGTATTGGCATCAATCTCTGAGTCTGGCTTATCCGTGGTTCGACCAAGGGATGATCCTTTCAGATCAAAGCGTCTATGGATTATATATTCAGAACGCATGAGATTTCCCATAATGATGAATCGTACCTGTACAATCAACTGCATTATATGTATGCTTTTGAAACAAGTAATCAGCTACTTACAGTAGGATATCTGAAAAATTAGTGTTCATATCAACTTAACCATTCCTGAGAACTTACCTTCTTCTGAGCAGGACCAGTTAACTTCACACAATGCAACCCAAAATATTTAATGACTAACGTATTCTCAAAGGCTCGAACATGGTTGTAATATGCGGCGAGCATCCTTATAAATACCTGTACCATAACAAAACAAAGATAGAATTAATGTTAGGAAGATGATTTGATCGATACCCAGAAAATAATTTTCTTGAAAAATTGCCAGAGAAAACGCAGAACCCACTTTACATTCTGCTTTCTTCATTGTTTTGATCATGTACTTATCGTCGTGTGTCAAGTAAAAGAAACTTCCACTTTTTCCAGGAGATGAAAGTTCACGAAGTGCATCGTTTCCACAGATGGAGAGCATATAATCAGCTGCGTCCACCTTGAACAACTTCCTCAGGCTCCTGAAGAGGTACAAGATCAGCAAGTCTTACACGAACATGAAGGATTAAGTCTAAGCATCAATGTTTACAGGAGTATTATAAGCTGATCCTAACCTGAAAACCAATGGACAATAGTCTTTCCACTTAAACTCAGTGGATTGGTGAGGTGGAGTGTACTTGGTTCCCTCTGGAGGAAATCTTGTCCAGACTTTCTCCTTAGGATCAAAAGCAGAAGATTTCAAATCAAGAGATACAGCAGGACCAGGTCTTCCAACAGCATGCCTGTACATGTAATGTAATCAGAAAAGTAGTCAACTTATCAAACGTTCAAGAAATCCGATCTGATGCGAGCCTGACTAGTCGATCAAAAGATTCATTACATATCTTTATTAGAACAGTTACAAGAATTGAAATTCCAGAAATCCAACTTTTTTCTAACTCCAATTCTTGTCTATTAAGAACATACAATGGATTCCTGATTGACTAGTCCTGCTCGTATCAAAAACTAATCATTCTAAACATATTTGCATTCGGAACTGAGGAAGAAAAAAATTATGTGATCTCCTTCCAGGACTAGTAGTCTTCACAAGCTACAAGCATCTGCTTTGTTAGGTCAGGACCCTAAGTTCAGAGGCCAGCTAGGAAAAGCTTATGAATTATTTAGTAATAATTAGGTCCAAATTTGTAATGTGACCAATGTGAGCTAATGGGTGTTCTTAACTACTACACTTTTCTTGTTTTAGAGGACTCTTCTTATGTTAGATGGTTTTACTTTTCAAAATAAATAAAAAGTTTTCTGATCAAAGTTTTGAAGTTATTAATAGTCATTATTATTAATAAAAAAGATTTTAATAAAATAAGACTTATTTTGATTATTAATGTTAGATGTGGGGAAGAAAGAATGTATTGAATTGATGAGACACAATGCGAAAATCAAAGCATTATCAAAGTAAAACTGTAAAAGAAGAATAGCAATAACCTGATTCCCAGCTGAAGATTGAGCATCAGATCATAATTCTTATGCCCTTTGCAGATTGTCTCTCCAAGTTTCTTCACAGATGTCTGTACTTTCATTGGAATCACCTTTGGAACATTTCTTTGATCATATAAACCAAGCAAATCTGGAGATTCTGATCCGTGTCTATTAACATTAGCATCTTCAGCTTCCCAAATGTTCATCCGATCAAATGGCTTCTCTACCCCAACACTTGCTCTTCCATCAACAGACATCCTCCTTGGTTTCTCAGAACCATCTTTCGATGAATTCCATATTGCAAGCCTCTTCTGAGATGGTAAGATTGAGATCTTCTCACCAACAGCAATCTTCAACTCAGACGATAGCTCGTCATACACAACCTGAGGATCCCATTCCAAGTTCCCTGAAGGTAATGATCCTGAAGGATAATAGCTTCCATTTCGTTCATTTGGATCTCTACTCCAATTTCCCACATAAAAGCTCCCATCAGGCCATTTCAATGTTCCATTCCCTTTTGGCACACCATCTTCCCAATAACCATCGTACCTCTTCCCATCGTTCCACACAAGAGACCCTTTGCCAGATATAACCCCATTTCTCCACTCACCAATGTAATGGTTTCCATTGCTCCATTGATACTTCCCTTGTCCTTCTTGCAATCCTCTACGCCATTCACCATCATAGGTATCACCATTAACAAAGCTCTTCACACCAGGACCATGTTTCAAGTTCATTATCCAATTCCCTTTGTATGTCTCACCATTAGATCCCGTATAGGTTCCAGCACCATCCATATATCCAGTTTTGAAGTCTCCTTCATAGATTGCTCCTGATGGCCAACTAAACCTTCCTCTTCCATTTGTCTTGCCTCTAGACCACCCTCCGATGTACATGCAACCATCTGCCCACAAGTGTTTGCCCTGTCCATGTGGGAAATTGTCGAACCACTGGCCGGTGTAGTAGTCGCCGTTAGGCATGACTTTCTCGCAGAGGTAAGGTTCCGACGGAGATGGCTCGATCTCAACAAGGTTGTCATCGTCTGCATGAGCAACGGAGATGGTTCCAAAGATGCTGTTGGCTCGTTTCTTGGCGGCCTGAGTCCTACGGATCGTCGCCTCCCACGCCTTCACAACTCCGCTTTGTTCTTTGCTCATGTTTGGTATATATATATATATCAATGGCCTCCTTTCTCACGTTAACATGCCTCCTCACTACTACTGTACTCGAACGTGAATGTTTTCAGATATGGTGGTGAGTGTTTCAGACGAAACAGAAGAACATTTGTTATAATAAAATGATCTTTACATCTTACAAATGTTCTCTTGTTGTTTGTTTTCCTTTCTCTTCAGGTTTGAAGGAACCGAAAAGAGCGATTGAGCCAAAGAGTGAGTGGTTTTTGATCTTCCCAAACCATAACAAACCATTAATTTGAGCTAAAATTTGTTGCCACTTGTTTTTTTTTTGTTTCTTCTCCATTATTTCCATGTAAAAATTTTCAAAAACAATTAAATAAACTTACTGCTTATTTTTTAAAGTCAAAACCAATTATATAACTATTATTTATTGTTAATTAGTGAATATTATTATTAACTTTACAAAATAATGTTTTTACTAATTATATTATTAATATCAACTAACACCCTTTTTTACTGGTAATTATTCTTTTCTTATACATATTAAAATAAATACGATACAATAATTAATTCTTTTTTTGATTTTGGTATGTCACAAATTTTTAATTATAAACAGTAACAAGGTATCCACAACTAATCTTAATTAATTTACTTGATTTGGTTCTTAATTAGAACTTTTGTCATATAATTTTGCATCAAAAACCAATGTTGTAAGCATTTTGATATAAAGGGTTTGATGAAACTTAGAGGGAGCATAGATTTGTGTTTGACCTTTTGTGATTCAAAAGCATTAAGACTTGTTCATCTCCTACAACCTCTATAGGCCTTTACATTTGGGAGGACATAAGTAATCATAGGAGCTTCATGCTATTCTTAGTTTCCTTACAAAATTAGGTTATTCTCAGCAGAAATCAAAATCCAAAATGTCTCTATCCATCACTCTGACTGTTACAAGTTCTGAGAAGGAAAGGATATTTGTGGATTGGGATGAAGATAGACACATAGAATCTCTTTTCAGGGTTGGCAATAATTTAGGAGACATCGAACTAATCCGATTCAATAATTTATTAAATCTAAAGTTAATCAAATCAAATTTAATTTCTATTAAATTGAATTAAGCTTATTAATTTTGATCTTAATTGTTATTAACTATGAACAGATCACTTGATTCAAGACATATAATAGAACTAAAATTATTAATCATCTACTATATTGTTAGTTAGAAATTTCAATATCCAATTTAAATAATGAAATTAAGATAATAAAAAAATATTTAATTAAATAAATTGGAAAAAGGGTAACATAACACTATTTTTGTTTCATCGTCATGAATGCAACAATTAATAGAAATTGACAGATGTTGAACCTGTTAGTATTGTTTACTTCATGAAGTCTCTTCCTCTTATCCTTATCTACAATAAGTATTTGGACTTTTGAGTCTTGAGGCTTATGAGTCATGACCTTTTGATGACTTGAAAAGAGACAGGACAAGATAATGATAAAAATAATTTATAATTTTTTAAATAAACAATTTATGTATTAATAAATTTTTTTATAAATTTTCCTTTATACGAAGAGAAATTCTCTAATAGTTACTCATATAAATTTTAAGTATAAGGAATCTCTTAATTGTTAAGAGAACCTACTTATTAAGAAAATTGTAGAAAGACTTAAACTTCGTATCGGCAAATACTTTTTATAAAGATCCTAGGAGATTTGTAATAGTTTGGAGCTCGAAATCGGGATCGAAGTCAGAGATGAATCCGAAATCAAGTATTCCGCATTATCTTCGTTTTTAATCTTTTCATGTTTGATCATAGGTGCGTAATAAGGTATGTACTACGTATTACAATATGTATTTTATTTTTAAATAAAAAATATAATAAAAGAGCATTTGAAAATTTTAAATAATTGAAAATTTTAATTATTTCAAAAAATAATTAAATAACAAGAAAATATAGTGTCTTTGACTTTTATCTTAACATACATATATGTGTTAATCATTTTCACTAATATTAATTTAATGACTAAATCCTATTTTTATTCATAAATTAAACTAAAAATTTAAAGAATAAACTAATTTAATTAGAATCTTAGAACAAAGTAGAACATACCGTTAATAAAAGTGGTAAATCCTATATTCGAGGATTTCGATCAGCAAGTGATGATGTGATGTCCGAGCAACGACAAAACGTCACTGTGGTCGGTGACACGTTAGCGAAACAGTCTCTGCCACGTCAGCGCGACACTCCAACTTGAAAACGCTGTGTTCTTGATCTGTTCCATCCATGCAACAACCTTTGTTGTCTTGTGATTTGGTCATTCCCATTTCCATACTTCCATTTTTGGCCACTCAATTTTTCCTTGAAAGGCGGATCTTTTTCTGTGAATGTACACTTAGGGTCATACCCAGTTGGTAAAAATTGAATCTTGATGTGTGCAACATAGAAATAAAGCAAATTTATTTGATTTGTTTCAGGGTATATCTAGAAATCTGCAAGTTTTGTGAGTTTAATCACATGTGACCAAGTGGGTATATTTACATCTATATCACTGAGTCGGTAATCTGTGTGGATATATAACATGCCTCCATCAGTGTATGTTTGCTTGTCCACTTCACAGTTGTAGTAGGTGATTGTTCTTGTTAGTGATTGCTTTGCTATGGCGGAGAAGGATAAGAGGAGAGACTCATCGGAGTTCTTTTTGGATGATGGGGATGACAATGGTCAGGATGTTGAAGGGAACAAGATTGAGAACGCAGCGAGCAGTGATGGAGAAGGAGAAGAAGAAGAAGTTGAGAATGGTGATCAGAGTGATGATGGGACTTTTTACTCTCAACAATGGCCACAGAGTTATAGGTAACTTTAGTTCTCACCATATTCTTAAAGGGGTAACTTCGTGATTCGTTGTTTTTATGCTGATTCTTCATTTTAGGTTAGCTCGTTTCAGTGTCTTCTTTGGAATTCCTTTCTTTAGGTTGATATGGAAAGGATAAATCTTGTGTAAAGTTAAAGTACTCTGTTGTACTGGTATGGCGAAGCTAAAAATTTTCATTTTAACTCATCATCGTCACTCTTTAAGCGAAATACTCAAATACCATAGTTCATGTTCTGATGAGATCGTAACTTATCTAGGTTACGAAGAAAACAATTTACTTCGAGAGCTTTTCACTGTTTTTAATGTTAGGAAAAGTTCAGGAGTGCCTTTCTGTATTTTCCAATTGAGATTTATCCCTTTTGAAGCTGAACTTATTTGCAGTTTTCTTTCCTCTGTGGATGGTTTTTCTGGAACTATCTTTTTATTCAGATTCTAAGTTTTTCATGAACTAGTTTCTCTACGATAAAACGAACATGAGTTAGAATTTTTGGTTTCCTTTAAGTTGGACCACTTCTTGGTGGTTTTAAAATGTTACTTTATGTTTAGGCAGTAACCCACATGTTACAGATAAGACTTAAAATTAAAGGTATTCAAAAGCTATAACTGAGTTCAAACTAATTCTAGAATGTTTCTTATAAAAGCACAATATCTTGAGGATAGTTCTAGTCGTACCGGTTTGCTTATTTAGGAGTCACATGGTTACACAAAGCTAATTCCTGCAACAATAGTTTCAAGTCTGGAAGCTATTGCAGAATTCCCTTTCATTCTTATCAACTTTCTTGTTTGCCTCGCCTTTTTCATCTCTGAGTGAGGAAGATGGGGTGAGAAATGAGTCCTTTGAGATATCTGAAAAACCACTTTTCACTAAATAGCTCAAACTCTCCCTATTAACCTAAGATTGGAGAGTTCTGTGAACCTGAAACTTCTCTTTATTTTTATCAGAGAACAAATTCAATGAGTTACTTGCAGAAACAGTTGATAATTGGTAGGTAGCTGTCATTTCAGTTTCTGACACACGTAGAATCTTGTCTTAATGCAAAAACATTTCCACTAGTTTACAGAATTAGCTAATTGAATTATCGAGTTGGAAATATGCTTGCTTTAATGTGAACTCCGACTTCTTCACATTTGAATTAAAATCTTATTAAAGAAGCACTTAGGTCTACTCATCTTGTTTCCACTAGAAGCTAATCCAAGTTTTCCATGAATATGTATTATGAACATGGTATCTCATCATATATTAATATGTAAGGATATTTGTCTCAAAAAGCAGAATTAGCAAAATTTGGAGACCGGATTTGACAGTACATAATCAATGTCATGTTTCTTGTCTGCAATATATCCTTATATGAAACTGTCAAATTTGTTACTATGTGGTGTTTCAAAATGGACCAAGTCCATAATGACTAACCTACAAGGAGCCAAGACAGTAACCACCATAGGACTTTCATTTTTTGTTCAGCATAGTAAGATACAGGTATGGTACCTCCTGGCTCTATGGGCAAACCAACCAGTCAACATTACATTTTCTTCTCCACCTTGTACTTTGAAAAGGACCACAGATTGGGAGATGTATTCTCTGTGAACTGAATGCTTAACTCGTGCTCTAGTTTTCCACCCTGATCTTTGGAATTTTTGGGCAGAGAAACAACAGACCCTCTCACTATATCAGCATCACCTTATTTTGGTTATCTTGGACGTTTACCAAGTGCTGGATATTCAAGTTTGGATAATTATACCATCTCAAACCTGGATGCAAAGTTACTGTCTGATACTGAAAGGCATTACTCAAAGGAAGAGTTAGATAAGATTTCAGTAGCGCTTTCCTCAGTGTCAAGAGTTTCATTTCTCACTGGAGAGTTTCCCATTGCTCATGGATGTAACTTCACTCAAACTATCTTCAATGGTAAGCCCTAGTATTGTTTCCGACTTTTCTAGACTTGTTTTTCCTGCATTTGGAAACAAGAAGATTGTCATGCTATTGTGATACCATTTTCCCATTTGCTGACAGAAAAGAGGACTAGAAATTAAAAGGTCACCGTTTTAACAAAGTTATACACAGGATTTTTATGAAATTAATACAATTTGCATTTCTTTGGTCAAAATTTTTCCGTACAGATTTTGTAGGTTGATTATCTGACTTGCTGTCTTTCAACAGCTTTCAATGTGATGGTTGGAGTTGGGCTTCTTTCTATGCCTTATACTGTGAAAGAAGGAGGCTGGGCAAGCTTACTCATTTTGGCTATTTTTTCATGTATGTGTTGCTACACGGCTACTCTTGTGAAACAATGCTTTGAGAGCAAAGAAGGCATCATAACCTACCCAGACATAGGAGAAGCTGCTTTCGGGAAATATGGGCGCCTTCTAATATCTGTGAGTTTCTTAAAACTTACTATGGCCAATGCTATAACTTTTAGTTACCACTAGGGTATGAGCACTAGGCAAGCCTGTGACCCAGATATTTTAATCTATATTTTGTATATCAAGATTAACATGAATTAAGTAGTCAGCTATTGAGTTGCATTGTTCATGGAACTGTTCATGCATCTTCAGTTAGTAGACTTGGTATGTTAAATTCTGTTCTCATCTAAAACTTGCTCATTTTCTAGAAAGTTAGATAAAAAAGTGTTTTGAAAATGAAAGGAATGTGATATTCATATGGCTTTGTTTATATTTGAGCTTTCATCAAGTCTAATATTATTGTAATCTTGGGCTTTGGTGCAGATTGTTTTGTACACAGAATTATATGTAAGTGCAACTCTGACTTTTTCTCTCTGTTTTCCTGCGTTATATGTTGATGTGTTGTCAAGAAACTTATTGAAATTTCGCACTTTGCAGTCTTATTGTGTGGAGTTTATTATTTTGGAAGGTGACAATCTTACCAGACTATTTCCTGGAACATCTCTGGATTTCAGTGGCTTGCAGCTTGATTCTAAGCACTTATTTGGAATTCTTGTTGCTCTTATTATACTACCAACTGTTCTGTTAAAGGATTTTCGTCTGATCTCATACCTTTCAGGTTTTGCAATCTTTCTCTGTCAAGTGTCACCAGTGAAGTATTGAAGATGTGATATCTGATTATTTTTTCCCTCTATTTGTCTTTTCTGAAATTTGCTGCAGCTGGAGGAGTTTTAGCAACCATTATAGTTGTTATCTGCTTACTTTTCGTCGGTACGGCAGGTGGCATTGGGTTCCATCATTCTGCTCCATTGGTGAACTGGAGTAACATTCCTTTAGTGATTGGTGTGCATAGCTTCTGTAATTCTGGTCATTCTGTGTTTCCAAATATCTACCAGTCAATGGCTGACAAAACAAAATTTTCAAAGGCAATAACAACATGGTACAACACATTTTATAGGTTTCAAATACATGCCATTTTTGTTTCCTTTATGATGCCTTAAACCTTTCTTCTTGTCTTCCAGCTTTATCCTCTCCTTTTTGGTTTATGGAGGTGTTGCAGTCATGGGGTTTCTCATGTTTGGTGAAGCTACAGTGTCTCAGATAACATTGAATATGCCACCACATTCTCTGGCCTCAAAAGTTGCAATATGGACTACTGTAAGTATGATTCGGGTCCTTTTTCAGGATTCTAGTAATCCCTTTCCTGAGCATAATTTAGTAAACATCTAAATGGTTTCTGAACATTCATTATCACCATGATGCAGGTTACAAATCCACTCACCAAATATCCTTTGGGAACTAGCATTGAGTTAAAGAGTAGACTTGAGTTTTTAATATAAGCATGTAGATTAAACTTAGTACTGTTGAAAAACATTAATATGGTAATGCAAGAAGAACTCAAGGGGGTTGAGACATGAAAGTCTATTGAACATGAAGCGTCAACTAGAACTTCAATCCAAATTGGAATTTTCTTAAGAAGGCTAGCCTTTGCCATTAAAGAAAGGAAGGCAACCGAAAGCTGATGGTTTGGATTACAAAATGAAGAAGACTTCTGATATTCCATTAAAAGATAGACGTGAGTTTCTTATTTAAAAATGCGAATTGATTGACTTAATGCCGGGGCCAAAAAGCTTTCAAATGGTGTATACTTGATTACTAAACGTAGCAAAATCTGTTTCCATTGTTTTATTCTTTAGTTTCTTTTATCATCTCTTTTGGATCCTTGACAATGAACAAATATGCATTGTTGGTAAACCCATTTGTCAGAGGCATAGAAGAGCTATTGCCAGTTGGAGTTGCTAACAGTTTTTGGTGTTTCGTGCTTCTGAGAATAGCAGTCGTTATGTCTACTGTTTGTGTTGCTTTTCTTCTTCCCTTTTTCGGTAAGTATTTAGCTTTATTTTTAGTTTAAGTTGTTAGTATCTTCTCATGTTATCGGAATATGGATCTAAAGAATATCTTAGTTTACATTTGGAGGTAAAAGAAAATGCTTCTGCTGTTTCATGCTTGTATTGATAATTTAATATATTTCAACAATAATCACTGTAGAGATTTCTAAAGCTAAACTCTTACTACAATGTGATTCTTCTTGAAACATTAATACCATAGGCGGTTCTTATGTTATACAAAGCAAAAAATGCTCCAAGTAACGGGGCCAACACAGGAATGAGATTGTTCATACTCCAACAGTAGTCATAATATTCCTACAAAATGGCCTCAAAACCACCTAAGGAGGTCTCTGCAACAATTATTTATGATAAAAAGTATCCTTTTTTGAGCTTCAAATGCTCTTAAAGCACAGTTATTGACCATTGTATTACTTACTGCAGCTCTTGTCATGTCTTTGATGGGTTCTTTACTCTGCATACTTGTGGTGAGTACAAACTTGTAACATGCACAATATCGTCTGGAATATTAAAATACTTCATATCAGCAGCTAGAGAAGTTCAACTTTTCTGTAGGATTCTTATCTTTGATAACAAGTAATCTTTATCTTGTTTAACTTTTCAAAGAAACATCTGGGTTCTTATAATGATTTGAAAAACTGTTGGAAATAACAGTTCAGAACAATCAATGTTGCAGCTTCTTACCGTTCAAAGGGCAATCTGTAACTTAAAAAGTCATTGAATATTCTTATGAAAACATTCCCCTCTCTTTTACCTGAAACAGCATAATGTTATGCCCTGGGTTGGCTTCAGCTGGCCGACGTGAAATCGGTCACTGCGTTTTAGGGGTACAGTTACAAGATAAGTTATGAGCAATCAGCCTATGAAATGGAAATAAAATGTATATTAGAACAAAATAAAAAGTTGAATTATTTGATATTTGGGGTGAAAATACTTCTAGTTGTTTCTTTAAAACTAAAAAGTATGCATTCACTTTCACCTCAGGAATTTAGTTTGTTTCTGGTATGCAACCTGCATCCTCTTCCAGTAATATTTTCTATCACCTTTGTAATGAGTTCAGTGATGATTTTGTTTGGAATTCAGACATGCTTAGCTTGGTTTCATTTGCCATAATACAGGCAGTAATAATGCCACCTTTGTGCTTCTTGAGGATTTTGGGGAAGAAAGCAACAACGATCCAGGTTATAAGATTTCCTAACTTCATGTTACTTATTAAGTAATTAGTCATGGCAGCTTTTTTTTCCCTGATGAATTCTTATTTTACCTCGGATTGTTACCGAATCACTATAAATTCAGATCTTCTGGGAATGTTTAAGATTTCCATCATCAATGAACAAACCAGTTTAAGACTTCCACCATCAATGAACAAACCAGTTAATAGCGCTAAATTTGCATTCTTAGCTGCAATTTACCCCACTCTAATGATTTTACTCTCTCTTTTTCTGATATTCAGGTTGTTCTAAGTTGGATAATCCTCCTATTCGGTATCCTCTCGGCAATTATCGGAACGTATTATTCGTTATCGTCCATAGCAAAGCAATACTAAAGCTCTGAGCATCACATACTTGCTCTGCATCATGTTCACAGTTCTTCAAATTCCTGGTTGGAGCAAGGAAACTGTACTATTCTAGCATTGAAGTTCATGTTTGTTCCAAGTTCTTATTAGATGTGGAAAGTCTCTATTTGTGAAACTTGTTCTTTGCTTCAAGTGGGATTGTGAGATGGACAAGATTTGTAGCAGCCACATGGAGATATAGCTTAAACAACATTTAGATATGGTAATCTTAGGTCTTAGTAAGGTGACAATGAACCCTTTGTTACAAGAGGTTACATTTTATTATGCATTACTCTCTTGTTTTCGCCCTTTGGGACATTAGTGGTGAATTATTATGCTTGCTTAAAAATATGTACTTGTCTCACTCATGAATTATAATCAACAATATGTTTTACGGTTGAAGTAGATTAAAATTTTATTCAAGTCTTAACATAATTAAAGATCTGCAAAAAATAAAAGGGTTAAAATTAAAAAAATTAATGATTTTAGATATTTTTATGGTTTTAATTTTTTCATAATGATTTAATAGACAAAAATT
>JANKYE010430764.1:0-12494 GCA_032467995.1 Erythroxylum dillonii
GAGTGTATTGTTATGACTGAAAATGTTTCCAAATTAAAGCGGGCCCAAAGTGCCTACTGATTTCCGCGCATATGATTATATTCAAAAAAAAATTTATACTGAATTTTTGACTGTATTCGAGTGCTCTAGCATGCCACCTCGTGAGGCATGGACTCGGATATCACCTCTGATGTCAGGTTCGGGTCCTGCGGGAGTGGGGTGCTACAGTAAAGGTTGAAAGACATAATGTAGACTTTCGGTTTTATGCAATGAAATGAGGAAAAAGTTGGTTTTTTTAAAATATTGGGATTTTCTATGATGCTTTATAAGTGAATAATGATATGATTCCATGTGAAGTGAATGTAGTGATTGGTCGTAGCGCGTCATTATTGTAGGATATATACTGAAATGACCTCCGGCCATTCCGGTTTGTACCCTACGATAAAGGGGTGCTACATTTAGTGATTTAGAACTTTTTGTGATGTGAGGAAGACCCCGTAGAAATCTGTTCGTTTGATTCATCTTAGACTGAATCCCTTCGTCTGATTCATCTTAGACCGAATCCCTTCGTCTGATCCATCTACACTTTTTAAAATTCGAGATTTTGACCCTCTAGATGGCAAAATCTCTCTTCGGAATCTTAACAAAATTTGTAGATCTAGAAGTCCTCTTCGAAACCGACCTAAAATAACTACAATATGATATTTCTAGTGAAAGTTATACTAATTGTCCCAAAACAGGTACAATGTGATTGAGGGCAAAAGCATGTTTGATTCTTTTGGCCATAACTTCTTCGTCCGACCTTCAAATGAAGTGATTATTAAACCAATAGATTCCTAATAAATTTTTCTATGTCTCCATAAAATTGGTATCCTTGGTATTGATTTGAAAAAGATTGATGGAAAGAAAGTAAAGGGTCGGTTGGAAGAGCATGACTTAGTTATGAACATGCTCTGTCTGTTTAAGGATACCTTGATATATAGAGCTCCAAATGAGATGGTTTTTGAATGGGAGTAAATTAGAAACATATTTCTACAAATGATATGAAGAAGTCAAATTGTAATTCAGACTCTAAGACTTTCAATTGCTGGATGGAAGTTGAGTATAGTGTACTATTTTAGTATAAGAATAGTCCGAAAATGTTGGAGGTATAATGTTTGGATTTCTAAACCAATTTGAATGATTTTGGTGTCATTAGAAACTTAAGACAATGGGGAACATTTTTTTAGAAGAGATTATTTCCCAATTACTTCATTGGAATTGTCTAATTGATCATGGAAAATAGTCTCGAAGGTCTAGAATTTTGGAGAATTTATAAGAAGAAATGAGAGTTTGGATAATGTGTGATCATGTAATGTTGGAATAACATTAGTGAATGATTTGATGATATCAAAGTACCAAAGGCATAGGATTTTTTGGGAATAAAGATACTCATATAATTGAAGTTGTGATTCGAAGAAGAGGAGTAATGTGTATCAAGTTAAAGTGAATGAGAAATTGTTATTATGAGAGCGAATAATGCTAGAAAATAAATAAGGAGTGACTGTATTATGAAATGAAAATGAGCATAAGTTAAGTAAATGGATAATATACCCGAGATTGTCATTAAGCATGTATTGTACATAGTCCAAACATAAACATTTGTGCATAAATGAATGCTTATAATTGTGCAAAGTTATTAATGTATGTGCACAATATGTGTATCACATAATTTGGATGTGCAGGATAAACATCCGCATTCAGACGTGTCCAGAACTTCGAAGCAAATGCTAATCTGGAGCATACTGTGAGTAGACCTAGATAGTATTACTTTATTGTTTGTTTTGTTTATGTTATGAATTGAGTGATTATGAATGAGATGCAAATGTGATTTGATTGTGTGATTTCGGACAATGAAGGTCCGAGGTTTTTGATGCTTGAATGCAATATTGAAGTGCTCCTTGTATCTGAACATGATGAAATAAATGCTTCTAAATGTGATCTTTGAATGTCAAACCTAGTTCCGAAGAAACATGTGAATATGCAGGTGATTGAAAAAGTGTTACTCAACAATGATGTTGAATGTCGGACTTTAGGTTTGATGGAAAATGTGAATATGTAAACATGTGATCGATTGAGCATACGACATGTGATGCATTTCATTACATGAATGCATAAAATATAAAGGTAGTTGTGACTAGAGTAGCCACCGAAAAAGAGCTCAAAGCTCAGAATGTGGAAAAAAACTTAAAACTTAGAAAGTGTATAAGAGTCAAAGGCTCACTATATAAAATGAGTCCGGTATCCCTAACAGATACGGGATAGTTATCAAAGAGCCTAGTATCCATAATGGATACCGTATAGTTATAGGCACTTGGTCACAACAAAGTAATAAATTGAAAGTGAGTCTCATGTTCACTGCATATACCTGATATGAATAATTTGACTGATGTTTGTATGTGATGTGTGATTGAGTCAGCCATCGAGGATGGTCACTCATTGAGTTCGCAAAACTCACCCAAAATTTGCAATTATTTTTTAAGCTCAGACGAGTACCCTGTTAGACAAACGGGAGGATACCTACTACATTCAAGTAAGAGATAGAGGTCGGGATCAGATTGCGTCTGCATTTGTATTTTCTTATTTTTATGTAAATTTGTATATTTCGCGATTTCTATATAATATGTATTCAAATATTTTGTGTGTGTAATAACTGGTGAAATTTGGAAATGTTTTGTAAAAGAGATTGATCAAAGTGCAATGAAAATTGTGATTTTGACTTTTATAAAATAAAAGTATGGGCCCGATTTAATTAATGAATTCCGCATATGCATATATTGCTTTTCAAAAAAACAATTGTACTGAGTTTCAATGAGTTTTGACTATTCTAGCATGTTGCCCTTGCGGGATTCGCACTCGGACATCACTTAAGATGTGGGGCACGTGTCTTGCGAGGGTAGGGTGTTGCAAATTGAGTAGACAATAAAGGATTCACCACTCCTGATAGAAGGAGATGATACCCACGACCTTTTATCAGGGTCATTACTTAAGAGTCTCTAGCCATAGCAGATATGTGTCATGAAGAGAGTCTTTAATGATACATAGAGTAAATTAGAATAAGACCTAATATCACTTGTACTAGATGTGACATAGTCAGTATAGTGGGAGTTGACACTTTGACCATAATCTGAACTAAGTGGGGTATAGATGGTGAAAGGATGAATTACATGGCAACATTGCGTATGGAAGGGTTCGTAGTCAAACCACTGACTTTCTGGTCAATTAGGGTTTATGACGTGTTGTTAGATATCGCTCTTGAGTTATTTGAATTAAGTATTAATTCAAGTTACCAACATAACCGGAAACCTAATGGGTCACACACATAGGAGATCCAAAGGATGAGTAAAATGATCTTGAATGGTGATTCAAAATATGAGAAAGTGTTTTGGGATTATATCACGATGCGATTGTAATAGAAAACGTTGCATGGAAATGATTAGAAACAAGTGTTGTTGGCTACCAATTTAGTCATTAACTTCCCAAAACTTCCATTAATGCATGTTATTCATGGTCATTAACTTCTTATAATTGACATTAATGCATGCTATTCATGGACATTAACTTCCTATAACTTCCATTAATGTGCTATTCATGACTATTAACTTCCCATAACTATCCATTAGCGACGGGGGTTATAGAAGGCCAAATTGTGCAAAAATAGAGATGATTTTCGTGTATCTTGTGTAAGACACAAGTAAAAGAAAGGTTCTTTCTAACACACACACTCTTTTTCTCTCTAACTCTCACGAGAGTTCTTGTCTTTGCTAGTATAAATAAAGGACTCTAGCCATCTCCTAGTGAGGTGTCATCCTTCTATATTCGTGTGGACTTTCACTAGAAACGGTCTATGTTGATCATTATGGTTTATGACAACCCAACGCGGAGAAGATTAAAGAACGAAGGAGATCGTTGGAAAGGTATGTAAACATCTTACATTTCATGTTTTTGTTTTCTATATCTATATGTATGAGTAAATATGGTTTTTGAGGTTTCGTTTTATTTTTTGCTATGTATATTTGATATATATTATATATGAGACGTATGATCGGAACCTTACACCAATTCCATAATCACTCGTGAGGAATCCTTCTTAGATATAGGTGAAAAGGTCTCTGTGTAATCGATTCCTTCTTGTTGAGTAAATCCTTTGGCAACAAGTCTAACTTTATATCTTTCAATGTTGCTTAATGAGTCCCTTTTTGTGTTGAAGACCCATGTACATCCAATAGCCGTTGCACCATTAAGCAATTCGACAAGATTCCAGACATAGTTAGATGCAATAGAATTCATCTCATCTACCACAACATTGAACCACAATTAAGATTCATTTCAACTCATGGCTTGTGAAAACATTTTAGGGTCATTTTCGTCTCCAATATTATAGTCAACTTCTTGTAAATACACAATGTAGTCACTAATTATTGATGATTTCTTCTCTCTAGTTCATCTTCTTAGTATTGTATTAGCGGCCTCCTGTAAAGGAGCTTGTACAATTGGTCGCTCAACAACCTCTGGTGATTGCTGAACAATCTGATCTGCTAGATCGTCATCAACAACTTATAGAACTTCATTGATTGGTTATTCAACACCCGTTTGACGATGCTGTGAATGACAATCAATCTATTACTTGAAATAGATATTTGTATTTCACAATGATCCTTCTCAATAACTAAGTCCCGAGATTGATCACTCCCATTAATCAAGTCATTCTTAAAATACTTGCATTTCTTGATTCCACAGACCTAGTACTATAAGATGGACAATAAAATTTGTACTCTTTATACCTGTCAGCATGTCCACTAAAATACCTACTTATAGTCCTCTCATTTATATATATATCTCTTTTGCGGATTATAAACTCTTACTTCAGATGGACATCCCTAAATTTGTATATGCTGCAAACTTGGTTTCCAACCTTTTCATAACTCAAATGGTGTTTTTGAAACAGCTTTGGTTGGAACTCAATTTAATATATACATTGTCATTTTAAGAGCTTCAATCTATAAGGATTTAGGAAGTTTAGAGTTGCTAAGCATACTTCGCACCATGTCTAATAATGTTCGATTTTTCTTTCTGCTATATCATTTTGGTCTGGAGACCCAGTCATAGTGTATTGAGCTATTAGCCTATACTCTTGAAGAAACTTCGCAAATGGTCCAGGTGCTTGTCCATCCTCAGTGTATCTACCATAAAATTCTCCACCTCTATTTGATCTTACGATCTTTATTTGCTTACCACATTGTCTATCTACTTCCGTTTTGAATACCTTGAAGGCTTCTGATGCTTCGTTTTTGTTATAAAGCAAGTAGAGGTACATATATCGCAAGTAATCATCTATAAAGGTGATAAAGTATTTCTAACCATACAAGTCCATTTATAGACTAAAAATGTTTGTATATATGATCTCTAATATGTCTGAATTCCTCTTGGCACGTTTCTTTGTAATGTTAATCTGCTTTCTCTTTATGCAATCCACACAAACATCAAAGTCCGTAAAATCTAGAGTATTAAGTACTCTATCAATAACTAAATTTTAAAATTCTTTCAAGGGAAATAAGTCCCAATCTTCAATGCTACAACATAAAGGATTGTTCATTCATATCTTTTAATACCAGTGTATTCTGGACATGCATTGTATTGTGAAAAACATTTTCTTGTAAATTAATTCAAAAAATACCATCAATCATTGTACCATTCCTAACAAGATTAGATCCATGACATAAACTAAATAATGTATTTAAAAGTTAAAGGAATATCCCAAAGGTACAAGTCTTGAAACTAAAAGCAAATTTCTAGAGAAACTTGAAATATAAAATGTTCTTTCCAAATTCAAATCAAAATCATAATTCAAAACTAATTTTCCTGTCCCAATAGCTTCCACATGTGAACGCATCTTATTGCTTGAATAAATGCATTGTTCACTGCCTACTGGCTTCCTGTGATTTAGAAAACCCTATAAGGTATTGGAAATATGGATTGTAGAACCAGAATCAATCCACCAAATGTTATGACAAACATTAACCATATTAGATTCATAACAAACAAGTGAGATTAAAATACCTTTCCTTATAAGCCAAGCCTTAAATATAGCACAATCCTTCTTTATGTGCCCTTTCTTTTTGCAGAAGTGACACTTGGGCACGGAAACCTTTTTTATCTTAGTATAAACTAGTATTTTACCATTTCTTTTTTGTCTGGCTTATCCTCTATTCCTTCCTTATGTGGTCATATGTGCAGTTTCACCTGATTCCATTACCAACCTCCCTTCCTCTTGAGCACACATAGTCAGCAGTTCATTGATAGACCATTTATCCTTAAATGTGTTACAAGAGATTTTAAACGGAACACCAAAGCCAATCGCACCGGACAACCCATGTATTCAATTAGGAAAAACCTACCTGGTTTGTTACTCCAATCACTTCCCACTACCAAAAGGCATATTGAGGTGGAAGTGAATTAAGTATGTAATGCATAAGGAAAGACTTGGACAACTCAACCTCAAGAGACCTTAGATGAGTCGCGATGTCCCTCATTTGCATGATGTGCTCACACAGATCTCTAACACTTATAAACTTCATTGATATAGCTTGGTCATTAAGGTGCTAGTTAGGGCCTTATTTGAAGACTCAAACTGTTCATTAATAGCCTTCAATAGATCTCTAACATGTTCACACACTCTAATAGAACTACGAAGACTATCATGAATTTTGGTCTTTATGTACATCATGTTGAGGCTATAGATCACTCTCAGCATTCATAAAGACCAATTTTAGCCTAAGTGCTAGTTTCAGCAGGTACAGGTGGTTCATCTTTTCAGATAGCATAATCAATGTCCCTCCACCCTAATTGGAGGAGAATCCTCTCTTTACATATTTTATAGTTATCACTATTCAATTCAGGAATATCATATTGATTATCAGAAAAATTCACAAATTGAATAACTACACAAAATTCAAATAAACACGCTTATTTAACTAAATTTTTGAAGCAATTAAACATATATCATGTTTTGCCAATGTTAAAACATGCAGTCATATTTCAAATGTGAATCATATAACAATTGAAACTACCTATGAGCTAAGTTTTAATTGAAAAGATTCATACATAATCTTTTGGATGAAACTATCAAATTATGTTCCTTTTCTTAATACTTGTGGGCAAATTAATAAAAAGATAATTTTCTATTCTATCCTAATTAACCATACAAATATAATAAATATTCCTGTGGGATAAGATTTATTATATTTGAATATGATTAATTACAATTTGTTTCATTTTACTATATGTGATCCATATCAACTTAATATACAATTTCTCTTAATCAAAGATGTTATGGCTAATCTTCAATTAATTAAACTTATATTGATCATATGGCACCTCATTTTATTTAAAAATTAATAATAAAGGTTCCACATAATCCTTTAAAACTTGCATAAAAAATAAAAATATGCATGAATTTTAAAAAAAATTAAATCATGCAATTCAATAAAGTTGGACTAATCTCCAAAAATGGAAATATTTGTGGGTTCAATATGTAAATGTAGTCACCAGACTATATGTGGCATAAGGTGTGTATGCAATGAAGGCATTTAACACTACCTTTGTCTACTTCCCATTTGTCGCAAGACTAAACCAAAGAATTTATTCTTTACAATTATAAACTTAAAACATTTCAATAAGGGTCCCACAAAATATAAGGTTATGTGTTTCAAAATTCATGCAAAGCTTTCGAAAGGGGAATCGCGAAATAAGGATTATGTAGAATTCATGCAAAGCAACTACTTATCCAGAATCAAAAAGTAATAAAAGAAAATACAATTTAAAACCTTGACGATGTGCCTCATAAAAAGTATTGAATTCCAGAACCATGCTTAGTCTTTACAACTAAAGCTTGCAATGATGGAACCATTAAAAAGGTAGACTCTGGAGAATTTATTCAAAAACTTTCCAATGATGGGTCCCCACGACAATAAATTGTTGTGTTTCATCTCACATCAATAAATAAACAATGAAAAGAAACACATAATTAAAACAACAGGTATGACAAGTCTTTGATGGTGGGTATTTTTTTCCAGAAAATTGTTATGGAACCTATATTAGGCAAAAGCAAAAATATTCATCGTCTTCAACCTTCAATTGGGTCAAAATAACCCAAATCCGACCTCTTTTATAAATCCTTCTATATCTTGGCTTTTAAAACTCTGTTTTTGATGATTCAAAAGCTATTTTAAACATAATTTAATTTTCTTCATATATGCAAGATTAATTTCACGATATAGTGACTCTAACAAAATCAATATTGGCAACAAAAAAGTAATGATTCATGCATATAATCACAAAAATTCAATTACACCAAGGCAGTGGTAAATTTGTTCTGATACCAACTACTAGACATGAAAATAAATTATATACATGTCTATTACAATAAAACGGAAATGCAAAATTTTAATCTCATACCTCCTACTATTGACATTGAGATTCAAATGGGTGAGAGGGCTCTTCTACACTTTTAGCAAAATGCAATCAGATGGTGTGTGTAGAAAAAATGCCAAGCTTAGGAACCAACACCGTTTCACATTTTTTTTACTCCCCGTTGTCTTCCCTTTAAAACAACAAAATGAGACATTGGGCAGTGGATAAACGTGAGCTTTCACAAAGAAACTCAATATATACGACCCATCACGATAAGGGAAATTACTAGATAACCACCTATACCCCATAGACAACATTCTTTTGCATAAAAAAATTGTTAAGGTTTTGTTTCCCTATATTTATCAAATTATACCAAAAATAAAGAAAGGAAGTGCATGCTTACGTGAATCCAACAAATGTACATATTGGTCATCAAGTTTTTGTTAGTCGAATTTCCTTACATAGAGGCCCCTTGTATAGGTTAAACCTTCGGATATACTTGCCCTCCCATACATTGTTACACCTTTCATGTTTATATTAGTTGAGGCTGTTTGTTTTAAAAGAAATTATTGCCGCAAAAATAAAGAAAAAAAATTCTACATATTTTTAAGAAAATGAGGACTAATACTATTTATTCAATACACAGTCAATAGAAATTGGAATCTCAATTTATAGGCTAACAAATAACTAAATGCATAAAATTAAGTTACTTGCAGATATTCTTGTTAACTAAAAACACTAAAAAAATCTCCAATTAACTAGTTAACTAATCAAATATTTTTGAGAGCTTGTTGTAGTGTTTTTATACAACAAATTTCAAATCATATTTCTTGCAACATACTTCAAGTAAAGATTTAAGAGAAACATGTTTTTGACTTGACAAAGCTTTGGTGAAGATATTTACATATTGGACATTAGTGTGACATAACTTCATAACTATTTCTTCTTTGGCCACCAATTCCCAAATAAAATGAAATCTCAGCTCAAAGTGCTTTAATTGCTATGACAGACTAGATTCCTTGCTATTGCAATTGCTGATTTATTATCACAATAAAGTTCAGTTCCCTTCTCTTGCTTTTGTTGCAAATCGCATAACATTCTTCTAAGATAATTTTGCTATTGGTTGTTTGTTAGAGCACCGAGTGACTGCACCTGAACCAAGTTTAAACACATTCCTGGAGGTACTTCATCCATCATATCATGAGGTAGCCTAACCACAATCAGTAAGGCCAGGTAATCTAAATTTTATTATATGAGTGTACTAAATCCCATAATTTAAAGTCCTTGCAATATAACTTAAAATCCTTTTTACTGCTCCATAATGTTGCTTTGATGGACTGCTCACGAATCATGACAATACACCAACTAAAAATGAACTATCTGGCCTAGTGTGAGTTAAATATATCAATCTATCAACTAAGCTTCTAAAATGCCTTTGATTTGCAACTTTAACTCCATCTTCTTGCTTAAATTTTTTATTCTTGTTTATTGAAGTAGCTGCCATCTTACGATTTGACATGTTCAATTTCTTTAATAAATCTACTGAATACTTCTTTTTAAAAAACAAACATCTCATCTTCATCTTGCACAATCTACATTCCAAGGAAATAATGTAGCAATCCTAGGTTAGTCATTTCGAAGGTGTCCATCATGCTGGCTTTGAATTCTTCTACAAATACTGAATATGAACCCATATAAATTATGTTATCAACATATAAGCACACTATTAAGAAAGCAGTTTTACCTTGCTTCTCACTACAAGATATTGTATTTTCAGTGAAAGCAAAAGTTGTCACTAAAAGTAGTAATATTAGTCACTACTATTAATAGTGTCCAAATTTTAAAGTCGTCACCTCCCATCATAAATACCTCCGTCACTAATGAAATAGTGACTAATTTAGAAAAATGGTCACAATTATGCAACACTTTTGTAACAAAAGTACTAACACTAAAAACTATGGAATATTTGACAAAATTATATGGTTATAGTAACTTTACATATTTATGACTAGTTTGTCGATACAATCAATATAAAGTAGTGACAAATAAAGTCGTATTCGTACTTTATTTTATTGTGACAATATCATCGCCACTAAAATAATTGAAAATAGTGTCAAAATATTTGTAACTTGCGCTTTTTTATCAGTCCTTATTACTTCTTGGTTACTAATATTTTAAGAAAAAAGTGTCAATATCATTTTAGCACAAAATGTAAATTTTTTCTTACAAAAAATTTTTCACTAATGTATTTATTGTTGTCACAAATAAAACTATCAATTCAACAATGAAATTACATTAGTGGTAAAAGAAATTTGCATCAATGACCATATTGTCTAACATATTTCGTCTCAAGTATGAAAGGTATATGTCACAATAACATTATCACTAAATAAAGATTATATGTGACAATAAATTTATCACTAATTTGTTCATGTTTGTCACAAATATTATTGTTAAATTTAACAATTTAATTGCTTAATCAATAAAAATTTTGCATTGGTGGCCATAAAATAGAAGTTTTCACAAATGATAAGGATTTTTAGAGCCAAGATATTGTCACACAAGTAAATAAAATTTATTAGTATATATAAAATATATATATAATCACCAAAATGTACAAAATTCTAATTTCCTATATATAAAATTGGAAATCTTAATATCCAAGATAATTATATTTATTACAGTTATCCTAAACTATTAAGTACTAATTTAACCCAAAACTCTAAGGTAAATTTTCCTGACTATTCTTCCAGATAAACTTCACTATTGATTTGTTTCCTACAAAATAAATAAAAATAGAATAAATTAAATACTAACTATTGTAGATTTTATAAATTTATAAGCTCATATAACTAGTCGGTGTATTTGACGTATCTCCAATTGAGGCAGAATCATTGAGTAACAAACTAGGAATTACTTCAGTATTCAGTATTAGCCAAATCTGCAAAAACAACTGAATTTTGTTTCACTTCTGTGGCTTGCTTCTGAATAGTTGCATTTTGAGCTAGAATCTTTTCATTTTGTGTTTTTGTGATTTTAGTAAGTCTTGCAACTTCATCTTCTAAATCACTTGCACATTTCTTTACAGCCTCAATTTTAGCTAAAATCCTTTATTTCTCGAGACTTAGATGTTATCCCTTTAACATATCTAAACCACTCGAATATCTAACCATAATGATTATAAAAATAAGAATAAAAACCAACAACATTCGAAATACTTACCTAGTACAATATCATCAAAAGTCAAAACAGTTAAATTGATAAAAAAAGATCCAAAAATAAGTTTAAATGAATAAATGCTTAGTTTTTTTCTCTCCAATCAACTTATCGGGTCAGACTATCAAGTGGCTATTATGTAAACTAGTTAAATATCACACATTAAGTTCAAGTTTCATCCACATTCTCTAGACATCCTATGCTATGTTTTGATAACATGTCTATTGTGTAGGTGTCAAAATTAAAAAATCATATTCACATCTCTTTTTCCAAAACGCATATACCAAAAAATGAAAGCAAATGGATGATCCATCATAAAGTAGTGCATTACCAACTCACACCATAATTAGCCACCTTGTCCAAACCCAAAAAGTACTCCAAATCATATGGTTTGAAAAAAAAGGATATAGAAGTCCTCCACATATTTATTTAAACACGAGTTACCAACCAGGACACAATTTTACCTAGGAGGCAAAGAATCTTTTTTAGAAAAATCTTGTTTGCTTTCTGTTGAAAAATCTTTGAAACTTTTTCTGATTGATCAATCACGAGCTATTCAAGTGTCCAGGTTCTGATGGTATCCACAGAGCAATTCTCAAACTGATTTGAAAGGAAGAAGAAAAAAAAGTGCTAGCTTCCAAAAAGCTCTTTCCTTTAAATAGAAAAATCATAATAGTCTTTTATTAAAATTAATCAATGACACTTTATATGAGTTACTTTAGTAAATGTAAAAAAATTTAGTAAATGTAAAATAATAACACTTTAGAAACGTTATCATAATAGTGTATTATAATAACATTATGTATTGTGTAAATAACTTTTTCTTCTTTAATCTTATTACTGATTTA
>JANKYE010432024.1:0-12486 GCA_032467995.1 Erythroxylum dillonii
CCAACTAACTGACGTTCTAGTTCATTCTTCAATTTCCATCGTCTTACATAGATTCATATGCTTCGTCTGGTGTCTTAGACTAAGCACTCTGCAGCTTGTCTTATCAGTTTTTACTAACGTATCGTCTTGATTTGATGATTTGTGCTACTTACATTTATCTGCGCACTTAACAAATTCATCAAAAAAGTTCACACACTTTTATGATTATTATTATTTGAATTTCATCAAAATTAATAAAAGAAGTGAAGTCTTCTTGACTTAAAACTTCCCACACACGAAGCTTGCAAAATGTGAATTTAGCTATTCATAGTTACAATATTTGGGCCATCTCATCTCTAAAGATGGCATATCAGTAGACCCTGCAAAATTACTGTAATTCAACAATGGCAGACTTTTAAACAACTTTGTGGCTTTTTAAGTCTTGATCGATATTATCGTCGCTTTGTCCCACACTTTGCAAAATTAGTTACCCCTCTTACCAATTTGTTGTATAAACATTCATTTATGTGGACACCTGAAGCTGAATCTGCAATTCAGCTCTCAAACATGCACTTAGTAACACACCTATTCTTAATCTTCTAGATTTTTCAATCCCCTTCATTATACAAACAAATGCTTTAGGTACCTCCATTGGAGTTGTTCTTACTCAAACTGGTCATCCAATTGCTTACTTTAGTAAGCAGATGTGTTCCCTCCTTTAAGCAACATCAGCCTATGAACGAGAAATGTATGCTATTATAGAGTCTATGAAAAAATGGCGCCATTTTCTACTTAGGAGACACTTCACAATTCAAACGAATCATTAAAATCTCAAATCCCTTACTGAGCAAACAATCCAGACACTAGCTCAACAAAAATTACTTACCAAGTTATTAGGCTACAACTTCTCTTTTGTTTACAAGCCATGCTCAACCAATATTCCAGTTGATTCACTTTCTCGCCTCCCTTCTAGCTCCCTCCATTCCCTACTTATTAGACTAGTTATTGCCATCTTAGATGGTCCTCGACAATTCTATAAAATCCATCCCCCATCACTTATCCTTCTCAACTATATTAAAAAAGACCTTGCTACTCACCCTTAATATTCTGTTGTTGATGATCTTGTGTTGTACAAAAATCGAATTCTTGTTCCTGTCGATTCTACTTTCTACTCCTTACTTTTACATGAATTTCATAGTTCCTTTATTGGTAGGCATGCTGGGATTCAACGTACATTAGCTAAACTTGCATCTTAATTTTATTGGCCGACAATATGAAAGACTGTTTCTGATTTTGTTAAATCTTGTTCCATTTGCCAAGAAATTAAGCCATTTAATCGAGCACCACAAGGCTTGTTACAACCTCTGCCTATTCCAGGTGGATTATAAGATTCTATATCACTTGACTTTATCACTCATCTTCTTTTGTCTCAGGAAAAATCAACCATTCTAGTAGTGATCGATCGCTTATCAAAACAAACTTATTTTTTAGCTCTTTCTCCTCATTTTACAGCTTCCATGGTCGCTACAATTTTTATCAAGGATGTGGTGAAGTTACACGGTTTCCCATTAAATATCATTTCTGATAGAGAACCTATCTTTATGAGTCGTTTTTGGCAGGATTTATTCCAATTATAGGCACAATTTTGACTTCGAGTAGTGCATACCATCCACAAATGGATGGTCAGAATGATGTTTTGAATCGCTGCCTCGAGGATTATTTGTGAGCTTTTACAACAGACAATCTGAAAGCTCGATTCTCATATCTTCATTGGGTTGAATACAATTACAATACCTCCTTCCATTCGACTACCTAGATGACGCCGTATGAAGCTATTTATGGTAGGCCTCCTCCTACATCGCATGACTACATCTCTGGTCATACCTCTGTTGCTACATTAAAGGATGCATGCTCTAATCGCCAAGTTTTGTTAGCTAAGTTGCAACCCAACCTCCAACGAGATCAACTTCACATGTGTAATTTAGCTAATGCCAAGTGCATTGACATGGAATTCTCGGTTGGAGACTAGATTTTCTTAAAGCTCCAACCATGCCGCTAGTCCACCCTTGCTCATTGTCAGTCTAACAAGCTATCCTGACAATTTTATGGCCATTTCAAATCCAAAAATGCATTAGTAAAGTTGCATATAGCCTCTTCCTACCAATTGAAGCTAAAATACATAACATTTTTCATGTCTCTCTCCTAAAAATATTGTATTGGAGCTGCTCTCACTCAACCATCTCCCTTACCTTCACAATTCATCAACTCTCAACCACTGCTTTTACCAGTAAAAGTTGTAGCCACCAAAACAGTAATTCATCATGGAACCCCTATGCCTCAACACCTTATTTACTGGGAAGGACAATTATCATCAGAAGCTATGGGAATAGTTGCATGAATTTACAAAGACTATCCTAATTCCAACCTTGAGCACAAGGTTACTTTTAACAAAGGGAGTATTGATGCAAAATCAGGCAATGTAATTCAATCCATCGAGCTTCGCAGATCTCATAGGACCCATATCAAACCAACAAAATTGTGTGATTATGTATAAATCTCATATTACGAATAATTTTGTTATTTTATCATTTTAGTATTTCCAAACGATGAGTTGTTAGAGAGGAATTGTAACAGAATTATGTTGTAAAACACAACTATATATGGGAACAACACAAGAAGGAAAGGACAAAGAAGAATTATTTGTTTATTTTGTAACTCTTCTTATTTTACTTCATTTGTTCTTTTATTTTCTCCTTAGCTAGTTGCTAGCTAGCACAACATAAACCATATGTAATGTACATTTGACTTAACTCCAATGAAAACATGGATAACCTTTTTATTTGTTGTTATAACTAAGAAACAGGCATGGTTTTGAATATAAGTCTAATTTAAATTGAATGTTGGTGGAAGAAATGGAAAACATAGACACCCACAGATTTTAATAAACTTATAGTCAGGAATCTTATTATATAACTTTTGATAGGGTGATTTGAAATTGAGATTTGGTGTTATGGTATGGTTAATTAAATATATGGTTATAGCAAAGGCATGTTCCCAAAATTGAAGTGGTAGTGAGTTATGTGTAAGAAGAGGTAGACCTATAGAAATAATATCTTTATGCCTTCTTATAGAGGTGTCCTTTTCGTTAAATATGTGAGGGCAACGATGTTGATGAATTATTCCCAACTAATTGAAGAAAGAAGTGAGTGAGGGATATTCTCCCCCCCAGTCTGTTTGGACACACTTAATTTTTTAGTTGAATTGTCCCCTTAGCAGAATCCTGCCTTGCAAATCCTTAGTATGACAACCATGAGGGCCAAAAAGCATGGCCATCTTATTATCTAAAATAAATTTGGAAACTAAGCAAACTTTTAGAAATATTAGTAATATGAAGAACTTCCTTTAAAATTAAATTCCCATTTAATGAAGAAATAAAACATGTGCCAGTATTAAATATTGATAAAAGCTCACCATTTCTGACTTGTACTTCTATCCTCACCATTATAATTGGCATGGCTGAAAGATTGTTCAAATTAGGGGTAATGTGTGCAGAGACTCCAGAATCAACATACTATGATAGATTATATCTAGGAGGTGTCAAATACTATGTTGAACCATACCTATTAGGTTGCTGATTAACTCCATGCAAAGATTGATTAATATTAGGTGATGGTTGATTAACTCCAGGTGGTGATGAAGCCATAAATGCCAACATTGTGTTTGGTTGATTGGTAGTAAGGCCTTATTGAACAGTTGCCAACACTAAATTGCCATGTTCCTATTGTCATCACATATTTGACACTTAATGTCGTCCTTGGTACAACGTTGATTGCCTCTACCTTCATTTCCTCGATTAGGAGAATCACCATGACCTTGATTGTTTCTACCCCTTCCATGATCACGGCCTTGGTTAAATTGTCTCTGTGCATTATTGGCTGAGTGAGTTTAAAAGTATTGATTCAAGACCTATTGTTAAGTTTCCTCGTATATGAGCAAAGCCTCTCATTATATCAACACTCATGGGCATATTAGCAATTTGTACCAACATAAGTGTACTTAACATCTAAAGTCATTCACGATATGCATGACTATTTCTCTTTTAGAAATTATGGCACCTACGGACGCTATTTGATTGGTGATTGTTTTCTTTTAATTCACATATTAGTAGCACCTTGTTGAAGTGAAGCGAACTGATAGTGCTGTAGTGGAGAGACAGAACTCTTGAATCTCTTGGAGGTTTAAACACACTTTCAAGTTTCACCTATGCTTGACGAGTTATTTTAACATCAACAAGAAGATTTGCAGCCATGGTAGAGAGCGTTCCCTTTAGTCATAACAAGATTAACGTGTCTTGGAGTTTCCATATTGTGTACCTAGGAAATCTATGTGATTTTTTTCTCAATGAATCTGAGTGGGTCAATGATGTCATAATGAAGGTATTTTTCCAAATTAAAAGCTTCAAGGGAGTCTCTGATAAATGACGACTAATGTGGATAATTGCTTCCATCAAGTTTGATTGAAAGTTAAAAAAGTGTTATGTTGAGATTTTTTTAGAAAAAAATTCAAAGACAGCATGCATAATTATTGAACTAGCTATGTCACTAGTAAAGGAAATCAATGTTTAAATTGATAGATCTGGGAAGCCCACTTTCATGGGAGATCTGCATCATGGGCCTAGTGAGGGAACATACTCATGGGCCTTGACACAACACTTCAACTCAAAACCTTAAGACTTTAGGTTTATGTGTCCTTTCTACTTATATGTTGTCCTTCACTAGTTCCATCTCTTTCCAATGTGGGATTCCTACTCATACTTGACATCCCAACAATCTCCCCCTCAAGTGTGAACTTCCACATTAGGCTTGGACTCTTTTTTGAGCGAAAGCCTTTTTTCTTAGCAGCTCGACTCTATGACGTCACTAAGAGCCCTTCTACTCCACTGGTTTGGGCCCACCAGGAGTCTCCTTGCTCTTCTTTGTAGGGAGGCAATCACCGAATCTCACTATAGTGTTCGACCCACTTCACATGTTTAGGCTCTCAAACAAAAAGAATGATGAGATGCAATGGATTTATAATTGGAAGCATT
Source organism: Erythroxylum dillonii (assembly GCA_032467995.1). Classification (NCBI taxonomy): domain Eukaryota; kingdom Viridiplantae; phylum Streptophyta; class Magnoliopsida; order Malpighiales; family Erythroxylaceae; genus Erythroxylum; species Erythroxylum dillonii. The sequence goes on from JANKYE010432024.1 coordinate 5,066, forward strand.
TCACAAAAACAACACATGGGTCTTGGTTCTAAAGCTTGTAGATATAAATCTAGTAGGATGCAAATAGGTTTTCAAAATCAAGCAAAGGCTTAATAGATAAGTTTAATGTTACAAAGTACATCTTGTTTCTAAAAGGTTCACTTAAAGGCTTGGTATTGATTTCTTTGAAACGTTTTTGCCTGTTATTAAGTCCATTATAGTATAGTCAGCTTTATCTATTGTAATTTCTAAAGTGTGGTCTATACAATAATTTGACATTAACAATGCCTTTTTAAATGACGATCTCCAAAATAATGTCTTGACAATCTACAGATAGGTTCTTTCAAATATCTGCATTTAAATTAAGATCTTGTTAATCATTATCAAATCAACATTAAGGTCAATAAATATATTTTACACGTAAAAACACTCCTTTATAAAATAATTGAAACTAATCCACACAAAAACAACAATAAGGTTCCCCAATCTAACATCAATAAAGTTTAGCCACATGCATAATGACCATAAACAAAAGAATTACATAAATTTTAAGAGAAGTGTTTTTTAATTTGATCTTAATCTTATAATGTTCTCTCATTTGTTGGATTATTTCATATCTATTTTCTCATTCAAGACGATTATTAGATCTTGATTTAAGTTTTTTCTCTCTCTTATAATTAGTACAACTAACTTATTAAACTTTAAAACTCTCAAAATCTTATTCTAATTAGGTTTTTCCCACTCTTTAAATAACTATTTCTACAATGAATATGATTTGGATCATGATCATATTTAGCCTTATAAATAAAAACTATCAAAATCCTATTCTAACTGGGTTTTTCCCACTCTTTAAATAATTATTTCTACTATGAATATGGTTTGGAACATGATCATATTTAGCATTATAACTATAATTTTCCATCTAAAGAGGAACATAAGCTCTGACATACTTATAAAGGAAGTCATATATTACACTATAATTTTTACACTTAACACAAGTATTGATATACCCATGTATAAGACTATCATCAATTATTATTTTCATAAGCAAACATGGTCATGTCTAGTCTTCACTTCAACTTCTTATGTTTAAAAAAGGATATGAGTTGTAATATACCTATGTTTGAGACCATCAAAGATGATTTTTTTCTTGTTTTGACATGTAAAACTCTTATATCCTTAGCAAAAATCAATTCCAAAGTAATATATGTCTAAATTACCTTTAAAATTAAATAAAAATCAAATGCAACATCAAATTAAGGAAATTTAAATATAAATATAGCAAAATATTAAGTGAAACATATGCACATTACACATACAACAATAAACAAGTTATTTACGATATTGATGAGGATGTTGTTAGATATTAAAGATGATCCCATATGGCATAGTGCGGATATAGAAATTAAAGAAATGGGAGAGAAAAATAACTATAGTGTTGGCTAGGAATGTTGAGACCATTTAGAATTTTTGTTAAGCGTGAATAGTATTATTCCCATAGCTCCTGAGTAATTTTTTATAAATTTAAATAAATGATTTATTTCTTATAGGGAAAATGAGTTCAAAACATGAGAAAAAACCCTTATTGATGGGTGTTTACACCAGATTACTAACCACTTGCTACATTAAGAACACAAGTCCAAGAAAAGAGCATTACATAACTAGTATTATAGTGTTTCCACTCTATATATCCTTATCACCCGTTACATGGTTCCCTCATATTAAGACATAGATCATCATCTTTTTATGATGGTTGTTACCTTATGTAACCTCCTTCATTGTTGGTCTACTTCTGGAGAACTAACTTTACTCCTTGTTTTCCCTAAGTTGATTTTACGTAGCTCTCTTTAAAGTTTAACTATACCCTTATGTGACTATATGACACCTATAAGTCTCCTCACCACACTATTCTTTAGATTCCCTATATGCATGTTTTTTAAACTTGTCTTGTTCGCTCCTTATATGTTTTTTAATCAGTGCTTTAGATATTATATATGAATTTGGAAATGTTAGTAGTTTAACAAATTCTCTATGAGTTACCTAGTAACATGTTGCAATTGCTTGCATATGCATTTAACATAATATACTCTTTATCCTGCTAGATTTTTTTAGCTTCTAGTTATGCTTCCAATTTTTTAACTTCCTAATAGCATTTAGCATTCTTTTCATCCTATAGTTTATAGAGATAGGTTGCAAATGCCATTAACAGTAGTGCCTTGTCATTCTTACGAGGATACATGATAGGAACCATTCAAAAAGTTCTTGAAATTCATCACCGACCCTATCTCGGTGGCAAAAATGTTTGATTGTACTTTTAAATCCCATTAGATAAAATGTACCTACAGAAAATGTGTACCATTGTTTTTGCTTCCCTTTTGCATAATAGACACATATTAGACATGTTTAGGAACCATAGTATATTAATGGCATTTAATCTCCTTTTGGCCAACAGCCATACATTGAAGGAAATTTTAGGAAGTAGGCAACCATTCTAAACTACTCTATTCCAAGTTTGGATTTCCCCTTTAGTTTTTATTATTTTCCTATAGGAATAGTTAATGTACTGACTAGATCTTGTACTAATCCATAAATAGTCATCATTTCTATTTGAACTGGGTTATAAGGAGGAAGGAATTGTACTACTGCACTCGGTACACCATTCCGCTGATACCTCTCACCCATGTTTCCATATTAGCATCACTTCTAATCATATTTTTTAAGGATCTACTTATTGATTTTTGAATAGGGGGCCAGCCAAACTTCAATTGTAATAGAAAATAGAGGTTGTTTTTTGATCCAATTGTTCTTCAATAGAGGTTCTCAACTTTAGTAATAGTTTGATATGCTAGGAATAATATTTAAATTTTCCACAAACTTCTACCTTTTAAAATGTAGGTTTATACCTACTTAATCCAAGGGCTCTTTTTTATATCCCATTAGCCTCTAAAGGTTCTTCCTCAATAAAACTTGATTAATCAATCCAATTGAGAAAATTCATAAACCCTCTTCAGCGAATGGAGAGCAAACCTCATTCTAAGCAACCTTTGATTGATATCTCCCATTATTTACACAAGTCCAAATGAACCTCCTAATTTCGCTATTTGATAGTCTTAATAACTCCTTTAGGTAAGAAGAAATGTGATTATTAGTATATATGTAAGGAGCTAATTATTGATTTTATCATTTATAGCTTCCCATCATGTGATAACTTATAAGTTATGTGATTTTAAATCTACTAGATGTCATACTAAGAAATGACGTCATACTAAGACATGTTAAGTTTGTCATAGAGCCAAATAGACTAAAACTCTTTTTTCATTAAGTGATAATAAAGCCTCATATATTGTTGGCTTAATACATTGTGATTTGTGGGAAAAGTGTCACTTAAAAGTTTGTCGATGCATATTGTTTCTTGAAGATAGTGGATGACTATAGTAGAGCCATGTGGGTTTATTTTCTAAGGGACAAATATGAAATTAATTAGGTGCTTCATTCTTTCTTAGCCATAGTTAAAAGACAATTTGATGTAGAATACAAAGAGTTAAAAGTTATAATGAAACTGAGTTTTTAAGACCCTTGGCAAAATACTTTAATGAAAATGGGATCTTACATCAAACCTCTCTAGCCAAGACTCCACAACAAAACAGTAGTGTGGAGAGAAAGCACATACATATTTAAAAGGTAGTCAAACCTTTAAGATTTCAAGCAAGATTACTTTTAAAATTTTAGAGGGAATACATATTGGCAACATGGTAAATTATCAACCATACACCTTCCATTGTGTTAGAGAGAATACCTTTCAAAGCCTTATTTGGAAAAACCCCTACTTTGTCTTAATGTTAGGTATTTAGATGTCTTTACTACACAGATAGACTAGGGCAGAAACCAAATAAATTTGACGAGTGAGCAAATCGATGTATATTTATCAGATACTCATATAGAAAGAAAGGATGTCATACATATAGCATAGACAGGGGAAATATCTTTATATCAGGGGACGTATTATTTTATGAATATGCATTCCCTTATAAAGAGGGGATGTGGGTTTAGTAATGAAGGAGAGCTTAGAGATGGGACATAATGATATCTTGGCTCATAGCCATGTTTTGAAAATCGGACCGGATCGGCCGGTTCAACTGGTGACCGGTCGGCTATCCGATCCAGTTTTCTCTTTAAAATCGGTTCTCAATTGAACCAATGAGAACCCACCGGTTCGACCACTGGTTTAATAAATTTTTTATTTTTTTATTATTTGGTATTTTTTGTATTTTTAATATTATTAATATTATATATAATTAAATATAATTATTGCATAATTATGACGTCACATCGGTTCGACTGGTAGTTGAACCGGTCAAACCAGTGATCAGTAAAGCCTCCGATTCGATGTCTGGTATGGGTTTCAAAACACTGGCTCATAGTAACGATGAAATGGGACACGGTGATGAAGTGAGAAATCTCTCACCGCAAAAGGTTGCATATACTCAAGAGGACGTGACCATTCCTTAAGGTTATAGTTTAGAATCGCCACAAAGGAGTAGGCCTTCATCTCGGCTCATCAATTTGTATCCTTTTAGTTTCGAAGATATGGAGAATAATAATGGTAGCTGTGTGAGCCAAGCAAATGAAATTCAACTAGTTGTTTCCATTGATGATCAACCACAAAGGACTCATCACCTACCGAAATATTTAGATGATTATGATTACCCAATTATTAAATACGTCTCTCCACAATCATTACTTTATTAGCACACACCAGGTAAGGTTCATCCTTCAACATATTATATTTCATATCATAAGTTCAGTAGCTCTGGCAGAGCTTTCCTAATTCCCAGAAACAATCGTGGCAGGTAATGAACCAAAGACTTATGGAGAAACTACCAAGGACCCAAAATGGTTGGAAGCAATGAGGAAGGAGATTAACTCACTCAATAAAAATGATACATGGGTCATTACTACCTTGCCACCAAGGAAGAAACCAGTTGGATGCAAATGAGTTTACCGAATCAGATACAACTCCAATGGATTAGTTGAACGATTTAAGGCAAAACGTGTGGCACAAGGGTTCGCATAAATCGAAGGAAAAGATTACAATGAATGTTATAAACTAGTTACAAAAATGGTGAATACGAGAACTTTTGTATCAGTTACGGCAGCACAAAGATAAAGAGTTACACTAGATGGATGTAAACAATGCTTTCTTGCAAAGAGATCTCGATGGAATTTATATGTATCTCCATCTTGGGTTTACTTCCAATATTCTTGGGTAGAGCATCGGTGCACTTGTTTGTCTTAGGCTATGTTGAACACGTGACTTTGAAACAGTCAAAGATATTATCAGAATATTTTCTTTAAGTTCAGATTTTATTTTATGCTGATTTCGATTAGATGTTATCTTATTTTTAAATTTTAGTTAGAAAAAACTGTATAAATAGATAAGCTTCTATTCAATAAAAATTGAGAAAGTCTTCTCCACATAAAAAAAAAACCAACAATTAGTATCAGAGCTCTCTTGATCTTAAGGGACCTCTAAGCCTACAAACCAATAACCCATAACTCATTCTATGCTTTCCCACACCACACATCGACGTTCGAGATTTGCCAACAAATCCTACAATGAAAAGAAAAAAAATTCAGGAGGAGACAAAAATAAGAGTTTCAACAAGATCGACAACAATAACAACAGAAACAAAGATGATTCATATCCATTATGCCCACAGTGAGAAAAAAAACACCCACAACAAAAAGTGAGAGACGTCAAACAAGTTGTAAACGATCAACTTGAGAAGGAGGAGTTATTTGCAGCATCATGCATAGCCTAACAGCGAAATTATGGGAGCACAAACGAAAAAGAAAAAAAAAAGATGCTTGGAGTTTGCAGTATCAAAGTCAAGGAGGAGTGTTAAACATGTGACTTTGAAACAGTCAAAGATATTATCAGAATATTTTCTTTAAGTTCAGATTTTATTTTATGCTGATTTAGATTAGATGTTATCTTATTTTTAAATTTTAGTTAGAAAAAGCTGTATAAATAGACAAGCTTCTATTCAATAAAAATTGAGAAAGTCTTCTCTACATAAAAAAAAACCAACAGGCTACTTAAAGGCCAGTCATTGACAAAGTTATTTTGTTTGCTGGTGATTATGATCACAATCTACGAGCATTTTGTGATTCAGATTGGGTCAATTTTCCTATCACCAGAAAGTCAGTCAACAGTTATTATTTGCAATTTGGAACTTTTCCAATTTCATGGCGATCAAAGGAGCAAACTATAGTTTCACGCTCATCAGTAGAAGTGAGGTAATATGGCTTTGCAGCTTATTAGTCAAGTTGAGAATCTCACAACAGTCAGCTACTAGTCTATTTTGTGACAATCATGCAGCATATTATACATTGCTACAAATCCAGTCTTTCATAAACAAACAAAGAAGCTTCTTTCAAGAGAAATATTATCCTGATATCCTCCTTCACATTTGTAATTAACGGATTTGCCCACTATTCTTGGAAAACAAAAATTTCACTTCCTTTTTTTGCAAGTTGGGCATTTGCAGCTTTACATGTTCCAACTTGAATAAGATTATTGTAGTAATTATATATTAGCTCTATTACGATAGTTGTATACTAGATGTGAATTAGTTGTGATTATGTGTAGCTTTCTATTATTCTTTAGAGAGACATGGGGCTAAAAAGTTCTGTGTTCGATTCCCCCTATTTATATTCTCTTGATTGAACCTATCATACAGGATTTACTAGTATAAAATACCCAGTTGACGTGATTTGCAGGTTATTACGTCAATTCGAAAGTTTACCTAGTGCGCATCTAAAAGGTAGCGACTATGAGTTCTCCATTTAAAAAAAAATCGTATTATTCTCCCGTATATTCTCAGCATTAGTTTAGATAGTTTTGTTTTATTATAAGAATATAGTATATTTTATTTTACTATATTTAAAAATTCAAACCGAACCAATCGATTCAACCAATATAATTATGAACCGACTTAATGTCTAAACCGATTTGCATTATATAACCTACGTGACAAAAATTCGGCCCATTTGAAAACCGATCAATTTTCTTTAACAAATTGTTTAAATCAATATTTCAGTCATCTTTTTAAGCTTGTGGACCTACCATCTTTCAAAGATGTGGAACCACCACAAATTTTTCCCCCTTGCTCCCTTGCACATGTACCTAACTAAGTAAACCCACAACAAATCTTTTTTCTCTAACACTTAATTTTTTACAATTTTTTTCTTGAATCGCAGAGGAAAATAAAGGATATCTTTAATAAATCTTTTAAATTTGTAATCAATTTTTTTCTTTTCAATTCCCGCGCATTCTAATTAATATATTATATTTTTAATTATTATTGTTAAAATTAAATTACTATTTTTATTCTTAAAAATATTAAATTTATTTAATCTCACTAATAAATTATATTTGT
>JANKYE010434824.1:0-12462 GCA_032467995.1 Erythroxylum dillonii
TTTTACTGTATAGCACTTAGTGTGTAGTGTTTTGGAAAAATGTATATACTGCAAATACTGATAGTTGTAAAGTACTGAGTTTGAAATACATGTAATGAAATCCAGTTTGGTTTTAAAAGTTATCAATTTCGTATTACTGCTTTATAATTGTGATGCCATGAGGAGTTTAGCGGTGGTTGTCAGTAGTGGTCTCTTATCGTAGGGTTTTTACCGGAATGACCTACGGGTGTTCCGGTGAGTACTCTATGGTAAGGGGGCGCTACAAGTAATTTAGTTGCAAACTATAGTAGGTGAACTAAAGAGTTAACATGACATGGATTTCAACTACTTATCTATTGAATTGTATATTTTGTTATATCTATATTAAATTATGGTATTTCAACTTTTGGTATTTTGTTATTTCTATGTCAAATTCTATAACCTATTTCGGTTTAATTTTCTTTTTTGTTTAATGAGGTGCTTGCAATATTTATTTGTTGGAAACTAATATTAAAATTCTTTGTAATGCATATATTGGTGTATTTTAAGTTTCATTATGGTGGGGTATTGGAAATAAATGAAAAAAAAATGGAGGCAAGATTAAACTGAAGAAGGATATTAGTGCTGATGAAATTAGTATGATAGTACTAAAACGAGTATCAGAAGATAAAGGACATAGAGTTGTATCTATGTTTTACAAATTTCCAAAAGAGTCAATGAGATGCTTGAAATAGTTGAGTTTACACCATGATAAGGACATACTGTCAATGCATCAGTGCATAGAAGAATTGAACAACAATGTTAAATTCTATTATGAGCATGGTTATAATAATCCTACAAGTGATGGTGAAGTTGTAACGCCAGAATTTTTGAGCCCTTTTATATTGGTCGGTACTTGAAGATGCTATTGTATATTAATATATACATGATTTTGTATAATTTCAAATATGTATTTAAGTCATTTGGGTATATATGTAAATGATTTATAACGTTATATGCCCTTACATGAACTTAAAGTTCATCAGTATGCGAAATGCTTGGAGATTTCCGACATATAAGCTTTTAAGTATGTAGAACCGAGTTCGTTGGATGAATATGACCATAGTGGTTGAATTAAATGTGTTCTAATGCCTTAGAGGTGATTAGACATGATTTATAGACTTATTGAACACTTAGAAAGCTTAAATGGAAAAGTTGAAGTACATAAGGGCTTATTTGCAAAAAGTTAAAAGTTAAAGGACTTAATTGTAATTTTTCAATTCTTAGAGGACCAATTAGCAATTTTGTAAAGTCAAGGGGCTCAATTATAATTTTCAGAAGTCTAAGGACCAAAATAAAATTAAAAGTTTTGGTGATTTTCAAATTTTGAGCTTAATTGCAAAATTAGGAAAGTTTGGAGGGTAAAATGGTAATTTCATATAACCTAAGGGCAAAATGGCAAATTCAACTTATTTTGGTCAAAGAAGAGTAAAAAATCTAGACTTTTCTTGTGTATGGACGTGCACCCCCATTTAAGGCTTAAAACACTTAGTTTGAATTAAAAGAAAGGACAAGCAAGAAGGAGAAGAGAGGAAAGAGAGGAAGTTTTGGCCATCACCAAAATTCACCCTTCTTGTTGATTGTTCAACTCAAACCAAGGTGTTTAATGCTAATTTAGGGACAAGGAACTCAAATCTATCATTAGATTTGAGAAATTCTCAAAGGATTGGAAGATATCACCAAATGAAGGTTTAGGTAAATTTTGTCTCATCTCTCTCTACATTAGGATTTTGACTTTGGTGTTAAGATATGTTGTTCTCCATGCTTGATTGTGCATGAAACATGATGAAATATATCATAGAGAGGGTTCTTTAAGTCAAAACCGAAATTGTTCCCTTTAGGTGCAACTTTGTGAATTTTTGAATATCTTTTGAAATTGATAGTTTAAATGAACTCTATGATGTTAATTATGTATGTATCATGTGAATTGATGATAAAGAATGAAGAGGATGTGTGTTGGTTAAGTTTAGGCCAAAATGATGGAGAAGAGGTGAATTAATGTAATGAGTTGTACAATTGATAAAATGAAGCTTAAATGAAGGAAATTGGTTGGAATGGAGTGGTGGAGTGTGTCATTGATTGGAAGTGTTACTATATGGCATGATAGGAGCAAGAATTATTATGATAAAGTCTTGAAAATGTGACTTGAAAATCATTCACATTAGGTGTTTGATAAAATGCCTAAGTGAACTTGATTTAAGATTTAAGGCTTTATAATGGCATGCATTGGAAAACACTTTTATGTTTACTTAGAGTGAACTTGAATTGTTGCTTAGATTGAAAAGGAAAGCCTAATATGGTTGGATAAAGATGGGCTTAATTATGATTGAAAATGAGTAAGTATGGGATTAAAGGCATTAAATGCCTTAGAAAATGCAAAAGGAAAGTTAACATGACTAGTAAGGAAGTAAACCTGTGAGAAGTTTAATGTTCAAATTCTATAGCTTATAGGGAGTGATATTGTGTTTTATACACCTATATGAGGATATAAATAAGAAATTTATGTTAAAGTATTAATTTCAGTGTATATTCTTTTTATGTATAAAGGCTCAGGAGCAGTGAATTAAGGAGCCCGTACTCAGGATTGTTGATGCTAAGAGAGTGTATAACTTCTTTTGAGGTGAGTTGGGGAAACTGTAATTCTTAAATAGGATTAGAACATCCTAAGACAAGTATGATGACTGGTATGTGAATTTTGAACCTAGGTAACATTTGGTAGAATTGAATTTCAAATGGATGCTAATATGTTTAGGTATTTAATAATTGTCATTGCTTTGAGCAACTATGCACTCGGAGTACAAAAGACAACTTTTATTGTATGAAATAATGTTTCAACATTGTTTTTGAAACTGATATTTTTTTTACATATTTTGAAAAATGATATTGTTTTCAACAAGCCTGCAAAAAAAAAAGCATTTTTTTAAACTACATTTTTGAATAACTTTGCATTTGGATTTTAAAAGATGATTTTTATTGCATAAAACAGTGTTTTGGACTTTACAAATGCATAATTGAGTCATGTATTCTGCATGTATTTGTTTTCTTTTGGCTTAGAGCTATGATAATGTTTCATTTTATCCGTTGAACTTGTTGGGCCCCGTTTCTGAAGCCCAACAATGGTTCCAAATGTCATAAACATAAGACGTGAGCATATTTCCTATAGGTTATTTCCATGGAATCTCTTTAGCACTCATCATTACATACTTATTCTCACAACATCTCAAACCATAAGGAGCGATCCCACATCAGTCAGACACCCAAATCACCACTTGATTTTTTTCACCAAAAATATTGTAACCCCATGTATCTAGCTTATTTTGAAATAAGAATCACTTCATTCGGAGCTCTATAGCTCAAGATATGCTTAAAATCCCAAAGTATATTCATAACCTAGTTATGCTCTTCCAACCAATCCCTCATTTTATTTCCATCAATCTTTTTCAATTCAACGCCAAAAGCTATAAATTTTTGTGGCAAGGTAGGAAAATGTGTTAGAAATTTATCGCTTCAAGAATCACTTAATTCGGAGGTCAAATGAAGAAATTATGACCAAAAGAATCCAACATGTTTATGTCCTTAAATCATATCTTGGCACAATTGCCATAACTTTTGCTACAGATGTGAAATTGATTTTATTTTTGGACCATTAGAAAGAAGACTTCAAGATCTAAAACTTTCATGAAGAACTCAAAGCGAGATTCTGCCTCGAAAAGAGTCAAAATGGCAATTTAATGTAGCTGTCCCATGAATGTCCGTTTAACGGACATAGACTAGCTTGGGAGCCATTTTTCACCCGAGAAGGTTTGTTTAACGGACACTAATGTTCATTTAACGGACATGCACTAGGTTAGGGGCTCTTTTTCACCCAAAAATGTCCATTTAATGGATCTAATGTCCGTCTAACGGACATATGTCACCCAAAACTTCCTCCAAAGCATCTCCAATAGTTCCTACATCCATTCTAACATCATATTCACTCATAATCTTCCCAAATTCACTTATTCTAATGTAATATGACTCTCTAAACATTCATTTACCAAAATGATTTCATAAATCTCCCAAACCTCAACTCCAATGACTCATGACGTGCATAAACTATCATCATTTTCCATAGCTGTCACGTTTATACTTCCTATGCAGCATCATCTCTTATAATGCTCATATCTCTCAACTCCGATATCCAAAATTTACAAACTTTATAGCACTGGAAAGCTAAGAGGATAAATTACAACTTTCATGAAGATCACTTTGTCCAATTCAGCCTATATTAATCCAATTTTTCCTCTAAAGTCGGAACACCATTTTTACACCTATGAAAGCTTGCAAAATGCATTTTCCCTTCATACCAATTCAACTACTTAGTGCTTTTCGTTAACTCTTGAATCTTACCACAAATGATTCATCCCATAAAACCTTTCTAACATGTTATTCTAAAACAAACAACAATTTGCAATCTCAACAAAGAAGCATATGCATACACATAATCCGCTTTCACTATCATCATACTCCACCTTTAAAATGACATCATCATACACAAGAGGAAATTCTCAATTTCCCGTTCTCATTTTGACGCAAAGTAAATATTTGAACAAGCTTTAATTACAAATCAATATACACATCACAAACTTAAAACAAATACAAATGGATGCTCCTTGTGCTTGTGATTAGTTCGCGTAATTCTTTAAGTATCTTGTTCCTCAATGAGGTAGTATTATCTCACGTCATTTTCAATTTCCCAATTGACTTCCTTTCTCGAATGATTTTTCTCAATTCATTCGATTTCCTCTGATTTCATATTGACTTATTCTACTATCTGCTCATTCATATTGATTTCTTCGTACATTTCAGCTTATTTGCAAACTTAACTTCCTGTGTTGGTAATACATTCATCAAAATCTAATTTATATCTCCTGCACATACTCTATCTCTTATGCTTAAGTTTCCACTAGGGATATGACTCTAATATTCACTTTTGATTCATTTCGTGTTCTTTTCTGATTTGCTCTTTCCTTGATCATTCCTAGTATAAACTAACTAATCTGTTTAACCTAATTCAATGAAATTCTTCTTTAAAAGATGATATCTTGCTATTATCATCCTATTCATGCAATCTTTATTAATCAATTGCTATCATCATCAATGTTGTTGCAGCCACTCTTAACACCTCAATACGATCAATTTCAACTACTTATGATATTACAATAATTTAGAGGCATATTCGTTTGCTCTTATATTTTGGCATGTCACCAATTTATATCTTATGCTACTGATGCATCAATCGTAACTAATTCCGAACAACCTCTGAATATTATACTGCTATTTAAAATTTCAGCTCCATCGTAGTTACTTTTTAGCATAATCACCTATACCATACTTCCATTACATTATTCTGATTCGTCTCATAATTTTAACTATAGGGATCATAGATTACCTCATATACCATATCCAAATATAAATCTCGTATGTACTCAATCACATTATTCACCAATGTAGCCACATCATCGGATATGTACTCATAATAACTGGTCGACATAACCTCGAGGACTTCTATATATATATATATCACTATCATTTGCTTCATTTTTTTCCCATACATGTAATCAATTTAGAATTATAGACGCATAACCCTCGTGAAATTCTAATCTCAATTCACTAGCACAATCTTATTCCAGATCATAAATTCCGATTCAGCTTGTCAATTCCACTTTGCTTGTACACCATAAATCCATGTCTCTATTTCTTTTTCAGTCAATTCATGAAAATATTTTCACATCCATATCAACTCAAGTACATATCTTCAACAAAATTCTGTTATCAAATTCGCTGACATATCCATAAATACTAAATTTATATCTAACATATCATACCACGTAATATTTCTTATTTCTAAATTTCCACAACTTTCCTTATCTTATACTCTGATAAAACATTATTCTTCTCATTGTTTCTAACTGTCCAAACTCTTAAAGAAGGTTTATACATGTGACTCATGCAGTTGCAATTACTGAGATTCTATTCTCATCAGTATTCTTCTCTATAGTGAGGAATCAGGTGCAGCAGATCCTTGTAAAACTCCTCATATTCTTTTACGAGGTGATATTTTACTCCTTCAATAAGACATTTCTTTTTTTATGCTTAATTTCATTTGAATCTTATTTTCTACATGTATGCATGATATGCATGTCACTTAATGCAATCAATCAAATCACAATGCAAAAAAATAGTCACATAGCATAACAATTAATACCATTATGCATTCTAAGCCTAGGAACCCAAAAGCCTAAGCTCTAATACCACAAGATGTTGGGCCCTGTTTTTGAAGCCCAATAATCGTTACAAATATCATAAACATAAGATGTGAGCATATTTCCATGGAATCTCTTTAGCCCTCATCGTTACATCCCCATTCTCATAACATCCCAAACTACAAGGAGCAAGCCCACATAAGTCAGACACCCAAATAAAACTTGATTTTTTCACCAAAAATATTGTAGCCCCATGTATCTAGTTTATTTTGAAATAAGAATCATCTCATTCAGAGCTTTATAGCTTAAGATATGCTTAAAATCCCAAAGTATATTCATAACCTAGTTATGCTGTTCCAACAAATCCCTCATTTTATTTCCATCTATATTTCTCAATTAAAGAAAAAAAGCTATAAATTTTTGTGGAAAGGTAGGGAAATGTGTTATAAATCTATCACTTCAAGAATCACTTAATTCGGAGGTCAAACGAAGAAATTATGACCAAAAGAATCCAACATGTTTATGTCCTTAAATCATATTGTACATATCTTGGCGCAATTGCCATAACTTCTGCTACAGATGTCATATTGATTTCGTGTTTAGACCATTAGAAAGAAGACTTCAAGATCTAAAACTTTCATGAAGAACCCAAAGAAATATTCTGCTTTTAAAAGGGTCAAAATTGCAATTTAATGTAGCTGTCCCGAGAATGTTCGTTTAACGGACATACATGTCCTTTTAACAGACATAGACTGGCTTGGGAGTCATTTTCCACCCGAGAAGGTCCATTTAACGGACACTAATGTCCGTTTAACAGACATACATTGGGATAGGGGCTCTTTTTCACCTGAAAAGGTCCGTTTAACGGACCTAATGTTCGTCTAATGGACATATGTCACCTAAAACTTCCTCCAAAGCATCTCCAATGGTTCCTACAACCATTCTAACATCATATTCACTCATAATCTTCCCAAATTCACTTATTCTAATGTAATATGACTCCCTAAACATTAAATTCCCAAAATGATTTCATAAATCTCCCAAAACTCAACTCCAATGACTCATAACATATATAAACTATCATTATTCCCCATAGCTATCACGTTCATACTTCCTATGCAGCATCATCTCTTATAATGCTCATATCTCTCAACTCCGATACCCAAAATTTACAAACTTTATAGCGTTCGAAACCTAAGAGGATAAACTACAACTTTCATAAAGATCACTTTGTCCAATTCAACCTATATTAATCCAGTTTTTCCTCTAAAGTCGGAACACCATTTTTACACCTATGAAAGCTTGCAAAATGCATTTTCTCTTCATACCAATTCAACTACTTAGTGCTTTTCGTTAACTCTTGAATCTTACCACAAGTGATTCATCCCATAAAACCTTTCTAACATGTTATTCTAAAACAAACAACAATTTGCAATCTCAACAAAGAAGCATATGCATACACACAATCCGTTTTCACTGTCATCATACTCAACCTTTAAAATGGCATCATCATACATAAGAGGAAATCCTCAATTTCCCGTTCTCATTTTGATGCAAAGTAAATATTTGAACAAGCTTTATTTACAAATCAATATACAAATCACAAACTTGAAACAAATACAAATGGATGCTCGATGTTGGCATGCTTAACAAGCTATACAAAAGTGTTCGAACTAGCTTAGTACAAAAGCTAACTATCTCGAAGTTGTCCAATTGCGTTGCAAGGATCGGTAATCTTTTTATTCTGCACCTAAGCAGGGAAAATGATGGGTTGAGCTACACAGCTCAGTGGGTAATATATTTATAGCCATTGGCAATGAGCCACACAATCAACATACTTATACTTCATATATTCATACATATTTAAATCTCATTGGGCTAGCAAATCTATCATTCACAATTCAAATTTGCAACTCATAGTTCAACATATCATCACATAAAACATGTCAAGTGTAATTAATCATCAAAACATAACAATCATTCTTGCATCCTAACTTAACATATCAAAATGCAAATGCACACATAAAAGGCTCGAGGGTTCCATGGAACAAAAAGGAGAAACTGAAGTTTACACTGTGAATGAAACGAGTCCACTTTTTAGATCTCCTGGGCCACAAACGGGTAGCTGGGAGAAGGATTTACATCGACGTGCACGTGACTGTGAAACGGTTTCACTCTCGCCCAAACACAATCAAATCTCATGCTCAAATCAATCAATCACAAGTTCATATTCTCATGGTTTTTTCTTCTTTCCATTTAATCAAAATGCCATAATATAAGGCATAACATAATCATGCTCATAGTTTAATTCAAAATGTAATAACCTTTTTAAAGGTATAACATGGTCATAATTCATAATACAAAAAGCCATTCTTCTTTCATGGCATGACAAGATAATGAATCATAATACATTTTTTATGCAATCACAACAATTCAAATTCACAAAATCTAAGCATAAATATACAAATAGGGCATTTGCCCATCATACAACAACCATTAAGATATTACCCATGTTATAACTCTTGAAAATCCAAATTCAATGGTGCCCTTCCTCTTTCTCTTGAATAGGGTTTTCTTGATTTCCTAAAAAAACCAATTTCTCCTTTTCAATTCCAACTCAATAAAACCTTAAAACTTAAAAAATCACAACCAATGAAATCAACATAAATCAAGTTCAATCTTAGCCTACCCATAGTCCATCTAGTTTAGAAAATCCAAAACTTAACTTACAAACCCAAAAATCAAATGGGTTCTCTCAAATCTTCTTTTTTCCAATCCAACACCCATTCTCTACACAAAACACTTTCTCTCTCTAACTCTTTCTCTAACAAAGCAAGAAGAAGATAAACATACCTTGTCAAGCTTGATTTCTCCTTCTTTCTTCTTCCTTCTTGCACACTCACATGAACTCTCTCTCTTCTCCTCTCTTCTCCTCTCTTCTTCCATGTTTTTTTCTTCTTTCTTTTGCTTCTCACGAAAGTTCTCTCCTCTCTCCACATTCCCCCCTCTTCTTCTTATTTCAAGACCCCAATTTGCTTGCTCTTCCCTTTTTACCCTTCATTCAGTTGGTCCTTCCCATTTTACCCTCCTTTGGTCTTTAAACTAACATCTTATACTTCTAACTTCTTAACTAATAATCATGGAACAATTGAAGGAATTTGCTAACACTTCATTCTAGCCAAATGTTCCTCATTGTCTTAATTTTCTAATGACACCAAAATCATTCAATTTGGTTCGAAAATCTGAAAGTTATAACTCAAACATTTTCGAACTATTCTTATACGAAAGCAATATTCTATGCTCAAATTCCATCCAAAAATTGAAACTCTTAGAGTCTGAATTAGAACTCAATTTCATCAAATAATTTGTAACCTTATTTCTCTAGTTTAATCCAAATCAAGAATCATCTCATTTCGATACCTAGAGAAAAAGTTATGGCTAAAAAACTGAAGCATGCTCAATAAATATGTTCCAACTTTTAACTTCCAACATTTCACATATAATAGTTATAACTTCCAAGAAAAGTTTAGGGTCTAACAGGACCGATAAATAAAGGCATAATGCCTTACTTGATTTTTCTACTTAATTATTATATATGACTTGTTTTGTGATTGGTGAGGAAACGATTGGCCAATCATATGCTGCACAACTGATTATGATTAAGCGACCCTCGTACCTTTGACGCTGGTACATGAAAGTCGAGTCTCCTTATCGACACCTTTCTATGAGACTTGTGGGTGATTCTACACCTAGGGTTTGGATACCAACGAGGTCATCACTTAGGGTCGTGACGCTCTTGTCGACTGTAGTACGGACTCACCACTGATGATAGTCAAGCTAACATCAAGTATCGGTAGGTGTGCACATTAGTTTGGCTGACTAATGGTGTCACACATGATTTTTTTTGCTTATCCTGATATTGAGTTTCCTATCGAGATTTGATGGATACATATGATGTTTTTATGCCTTTACGTACTGGAATTGGGGCTTGTGTTCACCGAATGAATGAACTAATGGGCTAGGCCTACATGGTTCCTAACTAGTATACTTGAGTCGTAGGCTGGGCCTATGTGTTTTTTGAGTGTTGTATGTTTATTTTATAAGATTATTCATATTGCCTTGGTGTGTATCAAATTCTATTTGTAATCTATGTTTTTCCTACTCGCTAGGTACCTAGTGTACTCATCCCCCCCTGCTTTCCAACTATGCAGGTTAATTTAGTGAGTTTGAAGCTCTGAGTGGATCGTACGGTCTTTTGGTAGTTTCAGGATATTACCGTATGTGGACAGTTTCCTATTTTGTACTTTTATTGTCTAGTGGCTCATGAATTGTGTTTATGTAGATAAACTTTATGATGTTGTAAGTTAAATTTTGATTGCCTTATGTTTTATAAAAGATTTTATATATGAACTTTTGAAATTGTTGTTGAGATTGCTTTGAGTTGAGATCACCTGGAGTTGAGATTGCCTTGAGTGGACTAGAGAGTCCTGAAGTTGTAGTTGGATATGAATATAGAAGTATGTTTGAAATTGTTTGCAGTTTTTGAGATTTTTAAAATACAGCCGTTGTGTTACCCAAATTTTTGAAAAAAAGAAAAAGAAAAAGAAGAATAGATATTCTGTTAGCCTTGCATATTTGGATTAAGGATACCGTGAGTGTCCTTGGCCCAGTTATGCGGCGGTTGTCAAGGACCCGATGTGGTACCGGGTCGTGACAATTAAATTGGTATCAGAGCCAAGGTTTTGCATTTTCAAAAGTGTTATTTTCGTTTCAAAACGTTCATGAGCCTTAGGAGTTGAGTTTGGGTGTTGAAAGTCTTTGGTCGAGAAGCTAAGTCTCAGATCGCTAAGTTGATGTCCTTAACAGTCGGATGATTTTGACCTCAATCAAAGTACTTGTCGACATTCCTTAGGATGTTGGAGTATCAGATAAGCTAGGCTTAGCCCGATCTCTTTTATTAAACAATTTCTTTTTCTTTAATTTGTAGAGATAGCATGGTTGGATGAGGAAGGGGAAGTCGTCGCTAGGTTGGACCTTTGTGACTTGAGCCAGGGGATATTATTCATCCCCTAAAGCCGTTAGATCCCCCTCTCAGTATAGTCACTCCTCTTGGAGAGTAACTAGCTTGTGATGAAGTATATACATCTTTTGCGATAAAGATAGACGATGTTGTATTAGAGGCAGATCTTATTC
This sequence comes from Erythroxylum dillonii, assembly GCA_032467995.1. Taxonomy (NCBI): domain Eukaryota; kingdom Viridiplantae; phylum Streptophyta; class Magnoliopsida; order Malpighiales; family Erythroxylaceae; genus Erythroxylum; species Erythroxylum dillonii. The sequence goes on from JANKYE010434824.1 coordinate 11,457, forward strand.
CCCTCGATCTTTGGGATTTTAAGGTGATATTGGGGATTGACTAGTTAGAGAGGTATCACGCTAGGGTTGACTGTTTTAAGAAAGAGGTAGAGTTTGAACCTCAGGATGGAGTCCCGATTAAATTTACTAGTGACTGACGAGTATTAACGAGTTATTTGATATTGGTGATCAAGGCTAAGAGGTTGACTTATCAGTGATGCGAGGCATTCCTTGCACATGTGATTGACACTTCGGCACAGAGGGTTGAACTGGGTGATGTCCCTATTGTGCCCAAGTTCCCCGATATTTTCCTAGAGAAGTGACCTGGATTGCCACTTGATCGGGAATTTAATTTCACTATTGACTCGGTCCTAGGGACGACCCCAATATTATACCACTGTATGGAACGACACCAACAGAATTGAAATAGTTGAAGATTCAATTATAAGAGTTGGAGGATAGGGGCTTCATGAGGCCAAGTCATTCACCATATGGAGCACCAATATTGTTTGTTAAAAAAAAAGATAGGACCCTCCGCTTAATGTTGATTTCGACAATTAAATAAGGTTACCATCAAGAATAAATATCCAATTCCTAGGGTCGATGATTTATTTGATTAGTTAAGAGGAGCTACAATATTCTCAAAAATAGATATGAGGTTTGGGTACCGTCAATTGAAGATTGATGTGAATGATGTGCAAAAGACTGCTTTCTAGATGAGGAATGGACACTGTGATGTTAAGTCAAAAGACTTTACGAAGATATTAATTTTGATGATAAAAATAGGAAGACAAATGAAAAGCAGATGGGAAGAAGAAAAAAGAAAATTAGATGGAAGAAGAAAAAAGAAAATCAGATGGAAGCTGAGTTAAAAAGCAGACGCAGAAAATCAGACGGAAGCTGAGTTAAAAAGCAGACGCAGAAAATCAAATGGAAGCTGAGTTAAAAAGCAGACGCAGAAAATCAGACGGAAGCTGAGTTAAAAAGCAGACGCAGAAAATCAGACGGAAGCTGAGTTAAAAAGCAG
>JANKYE010435232.1:0-12459 GCA_032467995.1 Erythroxylum dillonii
TGAGTTATAGAGCTCCGTTTGAGGCCATTCTTGCTTCAAATCAATTTAGAGACTTAAAGTTACATTTTCTATGAAGAGGTCAACCTATGGTTTTGATGTTTGACTAGTGTGCACTCACCACCAATGTGGTTTGACAGCAAGTGACCCTTCAGGGTTTTCAACACAAGGCTTATGCCTCAGGACGTTAGGCACTGGAATTCGGGTCCAACACTTTATTCTTCAATACTATAGTACTATTAGGGGGCATTCGTTAACTCAAATAGATATTGCCAAAACTCATTATGCCCATAATTAGTTCTCGTAATTCCTTAAGTAACTAATTCCTCAAATGAGGTAATATTATCTCATGTTATTTTCAGTCTCCCAATTGACTTCTTTTTTTGAATGATTTTTCTCCATTCATTCGATTTCCTCTAATTTCTTATTGATTTATTCCAATGTCGAACCATTCTTACTAGTTTCTCCACTCTTTTCAATTTATTTACAATCCTAACTTTCTAAGTTGGTAACACATTCATCAAATCAAAACTGTATTCCCTTAACATATTTGCATAGAATATAGTGTGAACCTATGCTCTCCTCACATTAGCAATAGTGTCACCTCAAATTCAAGAATCCAATCACGTAGTTGGACACTTTACATTAAAGAAAATGCATGTACTCTCAAGAGCATATTCTACCTGATGCATGAGTCTCAATTAGAAAAGGGACTCCAATATTCACATTTGATTTATTCCATCTTCGTTCATTCTTAGAAGCAAACCATTTGGTATACTTAACCTAATTCGGTCAAATTCTTCATCCAAAGAAGATTTCTTACTACTATCATCTATACTGTTTAAATAATCCTTCTTAATCAAATGTTTCCATCATTGCGTATCAGCCATTCTTGGTACCTCAAGAAGATCAATTTCTATTGTTTCTTACAAAGTCATAATATTCTATTTACCAAAACTCAAGAAAGTAGTAGACATGATTATTGTCGCATATGCTTAGGCGTGTATCTTCAAGGCCATCCTGTTTTATCCAGAGATTTATTTTTGTCAAATCACTAATTTATATCTTACACTAATGATACTTTGATATCAATTGATCTTAGACAAAATTTCTCTCTTTATTCCTACCCACGATAAGGGTATCCCTGCCACGATTATGACAGAAACCTACTTTTGTCAGGCCACCATCGTGCCCTGTACTTTCTTCCTCATTTCCAAAATTTAAGTCTTCTAATGCTACATCATTTCATAATAATTCAACTACTATATTGATTACATTAACTCTTCTCGTTTGATTCATCATCTTTTACTTAATCTCATTCATACATAAAATCCTATCTCATATGCATTTCTAACTTTCTCCTTACTACTTATCATTCATCTCATTTAAAATCATTTATGTCTACTTCATTCCCCTTTCATTCTTTCCTCATTTCTATCTCATCTTCCTATTTTCATTTATTTCATCTTCCATATGTATATCCTCAATCAATTCAGAATTATAGATGCATAATCATAACGAAATTATGATCTCAATTCCACTAATATATTCTTATGGTGGATCATAACTCTTGTCACATTAATCAAACAACCATTTTAAGTCTCAGTTCAACTTTTTAAGGTCATAGAAAAAATTATTTTCTTTCAACTTAGCTTGTACACATTAATTCTCATCATTCATATTTATATCTCTATATTCCTTAACCAGTTCACGACAATGTATTCACATCTATTTCACATTCAACGATATACCATTACAGTACAATATTGATGTCATAGTTAATGATACATCCACAAATGCAAATTTAGTGAATCTATTTCTATCATATCGAACCATATATTATTTCTCATTTCTAGATATCCACGAGCTTTCATTTTCTTACACTTTGATAGATCATCATTCTTCTCATTATTTCTAATTGCTTAGGCTCTTAATGAATGTTCATGCATATGACTCATGTAAAAGCGACTCAGAATTGGGATCAGTTGCTACTGCCTGCTAGGACATGTCTAAAATGTAAGCTACTTGACATATATTTTGAAAAACACCCATGTAAGACACTAAGCCTGAGCTCTGATACCAAATTATAGCACCCACTCCTATAGGTCATATCCTCGAACATACAGACAATATTCGAGAACATGCTCTATAAGGGTGGCAAATTAGAACAGTCTAACAATCATACTCATTGCCAAAATTTTGTTGCACATCAAACGCATATAATAGAAAACCAGTAATCAATTCGAGCCCTTTTTTTCATAACATCATAATCACAATTACTATTACACTCATTGATCAATCTCATTTTCAAACATTCCCAATTTGTAAATTCATTACCAAACATAATTTATTCAAATACCAAGGTACAAGAATTGCTGAAAATTTTTTTGATACAAGACAATAAATTACATAGATAGACGGGAACTAATCCCAACCTCCATGTCTTACTTGAATGCAGTGGCTAGACTCGAATGTAGTGGTAGAGTTTTGCGAACTCAGTGAGTGGGCCATCCTTCAATGGCTCACTCGATCACATAACACGTCATTTCATCAATAATCATAAAGCATCACATAACATTTTGATCATTTATTCCACATTTCACATTCAGAGTAGTCAAACAGTTCATTTCAATTATTTAAAACATACATATCAATTATAAATGCGATGCACATGAGACTCACTTCTAATTATTACCTTGTTGTGACCAAGTGCCTTTTTACTAGCCCATATCCCTTATGGATACCGGGCACATTAACAACTGAGCCTATGGCTCTTGTTTATATTCTGAGCTTTAAGCTCTTTCAGACTGGCCACTCCATTCACAACTACATTTATATTAACATGCATTCATGTAATGGAATGCATCACTTGTATTCAATCAATCAAATATGGCCTATGTTACATATTCATATTTACTATTATAATCTCATTCACATTCTTTATCGAACCTTGGTCCAGCATTCAACATATACGTTGAGAATCACTTATTTTATCAAATTAACATTCAATCAACACTTCCAATATGTATTTCATGCATCAAACTCCTCGGGCAGTTAGTGTCTGGAATCAACAAAATCACATTCATATAATAATGCAATAAAAAAATTTAACAGAACAATCATTTAAAGTAAGACCATCTAGGTCGACTCACAGTATGCTCCAGATTAGCATTAGCTTCGATCATCTGAAAAAGTCTAGACGCAGACGTTTTATCCTGCATATCAACATTATGCAATACACACATTGTACACACATTATTAACTGCACAATAACATACACATTCAATTGGACACATATGTAAATGTGTTATGTATAATGCATGCTCAATTTGACTATTCAGAGTATGTTTCCTTAATCACATCTCTTGATTAATCAAACATTATCATTTTTATATGTCTAACTTATCCTTATGTTTACACCTCAAGAACACTTGGTTATTCTAATGTCATAGTTCAATTACTCGTCGTTTCTTTTCTAGCAATATATGCTCTCATAATACCCAATTCTCATTCACCTTTACTTAATACATATTACTCAACTCTTTTGAATCACAACTACTTTCATATGAAAATCTTCATTCCTATTATACTCATGCCTCTAGTACTTTGATATCAACAATTCATTCACTAAGTTATAACATCATCAATCAATCATTCCAGCTTTTTTCTCAAAACAAATTTTCGAATTAATTTTTTGTAGCCATTATGACAAGGAAAATGAAGTATTTAGGTAACACTTTCTTCTAAAAAAATGTTCCTCTATGTCTTAAGTTTCTAATAAAATAAAGTTCATACAATTTGGTTCCGTATTCTATAAGGAATACACAAAATACTTCAAATTGTTCTCTCACTATGACAGTACACAATACTCAATTTCAAGCCAGAATTTGAAACTCTTAGAAATCGCATTAAAATTTGTTTCCTTCTTGATTCATGTAATTTGTATCCATATGTCTCTAGTTTAATCTAAACTTAAAATCATTCCATTTGGATATCTACAGATCAATATATGGCCAAAATACAGACGCCTGTTCAGTGAAAACATTCCATTTAACAAATTCTAGCATACTTCATCATTTTCATCCTAAACTCGACAATAAATCATTATCAATCCTTTCCTAATGAATTAATATGACCATGAAATTTGGTGTAGAGGAAGGACAATGTGTGAGGAGTTTGTGGTTCAAATTTCAATTCAATCAAAGGTCTAGAGAAGAAGTTATTGTCAAAAGAGTGAAGGGTGTTAAAAACTATCAAACAACATTGTACTCCCATTGTCACGATTATGCTTGTGCACGATCCTACAATGCCCGTTGAATCCTCTCTATCACAATCATTCTTATGCACAGTCATGCACTACCTGACATTTCCTTTCTGTCATGATTGTGTCTGTGCATGATCATGTGTTGCCTGATTTCTTCTCTCTATCACGATCGTGAAGCTCTTGATTTCTCCACGATCATGTAACTCGTGATTTCTCCCTTTGGTCATGCAACTCCTTTGGGATTTTCTTTCTATCACGATCATGCTTGTGTATGATTGCAACAGACAAAACTTACCTAGATTTACGTATCAGTTTATTTCATCACTAGTTAATCTCTTTTGTTTAGTTTAACGTTTCTAACTTATGTCCTCAATTATTTCCTTTTCATTCCTACTTCCTTTTCAGCTTAACTTTTTCACAAAAAAATCAAAATCTATGATTGATCATAACCATCAAAAGTAAAAGATATCATCTACACACGTTCATAATATTTTCTACACATGTTCATTTTCATTAACACCTTCATTCCATCTCTAACTTATCATTTTAATTCTTTCCGTTTTAACACAATACACTAGCATTTTTCTTAAACTTCAACTCACTTTAATTCATCCCTATAACACCCAAAGAGATCCACGTAAGAAGAAACAGTGAAAAGCAAAGCATAAGTATATCATCTTTTCCTTAAATTTCTGCATTTTTTCCTACACCAATTTCAATGATCTTCCTATCCTAAAAATCATCTCAACAACTAATGAAATATTGATTATCAAATATGCAAAAGAAAGACATAAACACATCTAAGTTTCTCATTCACATTTCAAAAAGTATACATCCTCATTTTATAAACATTTAACTGTTAATTATCAAGATGCATTTTTTATTCTACAAATCACAAAGAACCATACGATACAAAATCACGTGAACCCTAGCTTTCCATGATACATGATCGTCAACAATTAAGGGTGGTAGGGATGGGTCTTCTTGTAGCAAATGAAGAAGACGACAAAATGGAAGTAGCAAGTGAAAGGTCAGAATAAGGTTCACGTTAAGAGGGTGAGAAATCAGTATCGCGGATGAAGATAAATAAAAAAGATGAAGAATGAAATGAAGAGAGAGCATTTACCAAAGAAACAAAATGAATGACCAAATGTTTGCCTTTCATTTAGGCCATACATAAGTGAGGTGTGTGGCAAGGCAAGTGACAAGTTACCACCTTATGGTCTTCACTGGGTCATTTAAACCACTAGTCCATTTGTTTCCTCATTTCTAATCCAATTGTCTCCTGATTTTCCATGGCACTTGTCATTAAATCTTAATGTCACTTATCAATAATTTCTATTGCCATTTAACACTTAATTCTACTACCATTTATCAATTGTTCAACCATTTAGCATCAGAAAATTCAATATTTCACCAAAAATTCTAAATTACAAATTATGCACACCAACTCAATTTTTAGGACACATAATCCACAATTCACATTATAATCACATTAAAACAATCATTTCACTCAAAAAAATGTCAAATGATTGCATGAATAAGTCATTGTAATGTGTGCAATAATCAAATTCACTTGTGTGTATGCTAACATTATGCATGAGTATGAAATGCATTTTTCTAATATCTCATTGCTATTTCTTTATTGCGAAAATCTAGGGTTCTAACCTTTAGAAACGAGATGTTACAATTCTCCCCCCTTAATAAATTTTGTCATTGAAATTCTTATCTGATTGATTAAAAAGGCAAGGGTATTGTTTCCTCATATACTCCTTCATTTCCCATTTAGCTTCATCACTCGAATAATTTCTTCCACTTCACTATAGTCAATGGAACCACTTGATTTTTCAAGTACTTATTCTGAAATCACACTATCTTAACTGTTTATTCAATATATTTCAGATTACTCACAATTGCACTTCCAGTATTAATAACGCATATCGGATTATAACAATATTTCCTAAACATATCCATGTAACACTGTATGAATCTGGAACATCTTTCATTGGTAATACTAACTCGTAAGTCAATGGTCCTATTCTCACAATTTTATAAGGACCAATTTATATCGGGCTTAGCTCCCTTTTTCCTAACCTGAGCACACCTTGCCAAGGTGATACTATCAGAAACAATTCATCTTTTGCTTAATAATTCACATGTCCTAAGTGTTAATACACTCAACTCTTATGTCCATCTCATTATATTCCATATTTTCGGTGTTGATCCACCTAACTCATTTATCTTTCTTGAATCACTTAATTTCTAACACAGATCAATTTCACTTATTAACAGTGTCTCGAATCAATTCTGGCCTTCAACTATTTTAGGCCTTATTCATCCCAACATAAAGGCGAATGACTCTTTCTATTGTATAACGCCTTATACGGTATTCTCACGATGTCATTGTGATGATGATTGTTATGCTTAAAGTCATTTAAAACTGTACATTGACCTCATATTCCTATGAACTCCAAAACATAAGCTTTAAGCATATCTCCAACAGTTAAGATTGTTGGCAACTCATACATGCAGTCACTTGGTTCTACACCTTTAGTCGTTAAATGCTATTCTTGAGTATTCTTAGTTGGATGTATAGCATAGGTTACTATTTGTCCTTTCTTGAATAATCTCTTTGCTCAATCATCTGTATCGGGTACTCATACTTTTCACTACAATCACAAAATATCATTTTTCCTATTTAACTCAAAATTCAGAATCAATTTCAATTCCTCAATAAGATTCACAATTTTTGAATCCTTACTTCGAGCTTTGCTAGTCCTTTCATGTAAAACTGATTTTAAATTTCAATGTAACTAATAATACTTCATTTTGCCCCATATTCATCTCAACATTCTAAGCTCTTTATTGCACTAGGTTTGGTAACCTCAATATCTGAGTTTGTTCTATTCCATTATTGAATTTTTTGTTCAATACATTAGATACACACTAGCTTTACCAGGATAATACTCATTTGTACAATCATAATCTTTCAGTAATTCTATCCATTGTCTCGGTCTTATATTCATCCCTTTCAAACTAAATAATTGCATCAAACTTAAATGATCTGTATATTTATTTATAAACCCAAAATGTTTCACTATACATATAATGTCTCCAAGCTTTCAAAACAATTACTATTGTAGCAAATTCTAAATCATGTATCAAATAATCAACTGATGGGACTTTAATTGTCTCTATATATACAAAATCGCTTTATTATGCTGCATTATATTACATCATAATCTCTGGTGTGTAAAATCATTATATACTACAAAATCTCCAAATCCAAATGATATAGCTAACATCGATGTTGTAATCAATCGGTGTTTTAATTCATCAAGATTCTTTTTACATACATCAGTCTATCTAAATGACACATTTTTCCTAAAAAATTTTGTCTTAGGGCTAAGATCAGTAAAAACCCTTCGATGACCTCTAATACTATCTAATTTCCAACTAATTCTAGAAAATTCCAAATCCAACATATATATTCCTCAGAGTTTCTCACTTCTTCATTACCTCTTATTTTCTTTTGGTCTCCCAATATGCCATATTCAGAAACTATGCGACCTAACATATTATTTGATCAAGCTAAGATTCACTCTTATTGAACTTGGCATCTAATTGTTTCACCCTCATGATTTATAAGATATACCTCAAATGTTCAAAATATTCTTCTCAACTTTTCGAATACATTATCATCTATGATCATAGTTACTAATTGATCCATACAAAATTGGGACACTTTATTCTTCAATATCATAGTATTATCGGGGATAGTCTTTAACTCAAATAGATATTGCCAAAACACAATGTGCCTATAATTAGTCTTCCTAGTTCCTAAAGTAACTAATTCCTCAAATGAGTTAATATTATCTCATGTTATTTTTAGTCTCTCAATTGACTTCTTTTCTCGAATTATTTTTCTCCATTCATTCGATTTTCTCTAATTTCTTGTTGAGTTATTCCAATGTCGAACCATTCTTACTAGTTTATCCACTCATTTAAATTTATTTACAATCCTAACTTTCTGAGTTGGTAACACATTCGTCAAATCAAATTTGTATTACCTGACATTAATTGTAAAGAATATAGTGTGAACCTAAGTTCTCCTTACATTAGCAATTGTGTCACCTCAAATTCAAGAATCCAATCACGTAGTTGGACATTTTACATCAAACAAAATGTATATACTCTCAGTAGCATATTCTACCTGATGCTTGAGTCTCAGTTAGAAACAGGACTCCAATATTCACTTCTGATTTATTCCATCTTCGTTCATTCTTAGAAGTAAACCATCCAGTCTACTTAACCTAATTCGATGAAATTCTTCTTCCAAAGAAGATTTCTTGCTACTATCATCTATATTGTTCATGTAATCCTTCTTAATCAAATGTTTCCATCATTGCTTATCAACCATTCTTAGTACCTCCAGAAGATCAATTTCTATCGTTTCTTACAAGGTCATAATATTCTATTTACCAAAACTCGATGACGTAGTAGATATGATTACTGTTGCATATGCTTAGGTGTGTATCACCAAGGTCATCCCATTCTATCCAGAGATTTATTTCCGACAAATCACCAATTTATATTTTAGACTAATGATACCTTGATCGCAATTGATCCTAGACAATATTTCTCTCTTTATTACTACCCACGATTGGCGTATCCCTGCCACGATCGTGACAGAAACTTATTTTTTTTAGGCCACCATCATGCCCTACACTTTCTTCCTCATTTCTTCCTAGTATTAACACACATACTAACATTAATTCTAGTCCAATTTTCTAGAATTTGCGTCTTATAATGCTATAACATTTCATAATAATTCAATTACCATATTGATTGCATTAACTCTTCTCATTTGATTCATCATCTTTTACTTAATCTCATTCATACATAAAATCTTATCTCATATGCATTTCTAACTTTCTCCTTATTATAGATCATTCATTCCATGTCAAGTCATTTATGTCTACTTCATTCCCCTTTCAGTCTTTCCTCATTTCTATCTCATCTTCCTATTGTCCTTTATTTCATCTTCCATATGTATATCCTCAATCAATTCAGAATTATAGATGCATAATCATCATGAAATTCTGATCTCAATTCCACTAATATAATCTTATAGTAGATTATAACTCTTGTCCTATTAATCAAACAACCATTTCAGACCATTTCAAGTCCAAGTTTAACTTTTCAAGGTCAGAGAAAATTTTATTTTCATTCAACTTAGCTTGTACAGTTTAATTCTTGTCATTCATATTTATATCTCTACTTTTCTCAATCAGTTCACGATAATATATTCACATCTATTCACATTCAAGGATATACCATTATAGTACAATATTGATGTCATATTAGATGATACATGCACAAATACAATTGTAGTGAATCTCTGTCTATCATATCGCACCATATACTATTTCTCATTTCTAGATATCCACAAGCTTTCATTTTCTTACAGTTTGACAGATCATCATTCTTCTTATTATTTCTAATTGCTCAGGCTTTTAACAAATGTTCATGCGTGTGACTCATGTAAATGTGACTCAGATTGGGGATCAATTGCTACTTCCTGCTAGGACATGTCTAAAATGCAAGTAACTTGACATATATTTTGAAAAATGCCCATGTAAGACACTAAGCCTAGGCTTTGATACCAAAATATAGCAACCACTCTCATAGGGCATATCCCTGAACATACAGACAATATTCGAGAACATACTCTATGAGGGTGGCATGCTAGAAAAGTCTAACACTCATACACATTGCAAAATTTTTGTCACACATTACACGTATATAATAGAAATCCAATAACCAATTCTTGCCCCTTTTTTCATAACATCGTAATCACAATTATTATTACACTCATTAACCAATCTCATTTACAAACATTCCCAATTTGGAAAGTCATTATTGAACATAATCATTCAAATACTAAAGGTACAATAATTGTGGAAAACAAATTTTGATACAAAACAATGAATTACATATGCAGACACGAACTATTCCCGGCCTCTATCTCTTACTCGAATGCAATGGCTAGACTCCAATTTGTCTAACTGGAGATGTAACATCTAGTCCCCATATTAAGGGTGAGGACCCAAAATTTCAGTACTTGTGAGCTCAAAAAGAAATTAAGACAATGCATTTTTCTTGCTCATGCATCATGTTAGCATATATGCACATAAATACGGAATATTTTCACATAAAAAGTGGTACATGTATTCATTGACAAATTTTGGGTATAATTTTATTTTAAATATGATCTTATTGAAAATGAGAAGTGGAGGGAGTAGAAAGAGTGATATTGGTATGAGTTTTGAGAAGGAAAGATGTAGAAGCCAAATTGGTAGTGATCTAGAAAATGTTCCATGAGTGTGCTCCGGTCTATTAGCCATAACGTTCTCTCTAGTTGTCCAAATGAGATGCTTCTTGATTTGGATTAAACTAGAAACGTATGGCTACATTTCTTATGAAGACATCGAATTTCAATTCGGTCTCTAAGAGCCTCAAAATTTCATGACGTTAAGAATTGGGTGCAGTACGTTGGTGTATGAATGGAAAATTCATCTTCAGACTTTAAGGGCAAATTTGAGATTGATATAAGTAGATTTTAGCTACGTTTCCTTCTGGAAAGTTGTAGATATTTCTTTTATTTTTTGAACGGTATATAGTATGAAGAATTTGGACATCGGAGTCAAAAATTATGATCCTTATAATTGGAGACGTTCCGAAAGAAAAGTAGACGATACAAATGAGACGAAAGAAATGAGACGATAGAAATGAGACAGAAGAAAGGTAGACGGAAGAAATGAGACAATATAAATAAGATGGAAGAAATGAGACGATAGAAATGAGACGGAAGAAAAGGAGATGATAGAAATGAGACGAAAGAAAAGTAGACGATAGAAATGAGATGGAAAAAAAGTAGACGATAGAAATGAGACGATAGAAATGAGACGGAAGAAAAGTAGATGATAGAAATGAGACGGAAGAAAAGTAGATGATAGAAATGAGACGGAAGAAAATGAGATGGAAGAAAGTGAGATGATGCAAAAGTGAGACGATACAGAAGGTAGACGATAGAATTGGCCTTTGATGTCTTCATGAAAGTTGTAGATCTCGACGTCCTCTTTCCAATGGTTCAAAAATGAAATTAATCTGAAATTGTTTGTGAAAGTTATGGAGATCGTACCGAAATAGGTTCATTTTGATCGAGGTTATAAACATGGTTGCTTCTTTTGGCCATAACTTCCTCTCTAGACCTCCAAATGACCTAATTCTTAAACCATTGGGTTCGTAAGACTTTTCTCTACTTTTTCACGAAAAATTGTAGCCATCTGAAATGAATGGAGAAATATTGAGTGAAAAGTGTGAGACGGATACAGTAAGTGTGTTTTTAAAAGATATGAACTGGTGTTATTCCACTGAACATATTTCGGTATATTGATGGTTTCTGGAGCTCTACTAATTGAAATTAGATGATTTTTTATTTGTGAAAAACTAGAGACATGGGGCTACAAATGCTATGAAGAAGAAGGAATCTAATTCGGTCTCTAAGATGTTTAAATTTCATATAGATATTATGCATAGTATACTGTATTGGTCCAGAGTAGTCTAATACTTTTTGAAGTATATCTTTTGAATCACTGAACCAAATATAATGAATTTGGAGGCATTAGAAACTTAACACAATGGGGGATATTTTCTGGAAGAAACTATTATATTAGAATGTTTAAGGGTACTGTTGGCAAGACACTTAAGTATAAAAGACATAATGCATAAGTAGAAGGGTAAATGGGACAATTCTCGATCATTAAGGGCATAATTGGAAGATGAAGTGTTGTCTTGCTTCTATATGAAGAAGAAAAATGTGAATGGGAGGATAAGCAGCAATGATTTATGAAAATGAGTAAGAAAGAGATAAGAGAGAGAAAACATGAAAAAGAAAGAGAGAGAGAAAGAAGAGAAAATAGGCTAGGGTTTTAATTTCCTTAGCCTTCAAGGAGATTTTGAAGTTGTTCAAGAAGGAAAAAAGTAAGAGGAAGAAAAGAGCTTCCATTTGAGCTAAAAATCTCTTCATTTGGTGAAGAATCTGTAAACGATCTAGAAGGGGGGTTGAATAGATCTTTAAAGCTTTTCGTAAAGTTCTACAATAAATCAGAAGTTAATACACACAAAAATAAATT
>JANKYE010436366.1:0-24081 GCA_032467995.1 Erythroxylum dillonii
AAGGTTTCAGCGAGGCTCAGGTCTCGGGAATGGGTCTCAGCAGGGCTCATCTCCCGGGACCGTCGGGCTCCGGGATCAGGGTCCGACAAATAGGCATCCAAAAGAGATGGATTTAAGTACATGACTTTATTAGCAAGTAACTAGATAGATTTTAAAACTAATTTGTTAGCTTATTGAACTAGGAATTTGTGATATTTTCCCAAATGTATAGAGACAAATTGATGTTTTAAATGGTATTGATGTTATCAATAATTGGAGGCAAGGGAACTCAAATTATAAGTTATATATTTGATGGTACCTTGAAGGGTCCACGAAAAAGAGTTAGGTCTTTAACATTGAATCTTAGGCTAATATTGAATTAAAGAAAGATTAACGACACCAATATTGGATCCAAGTTTCTTCTAAATAGGAATGGTCCAACTCGTCAAGCTTACAACTTAATGAAAATTCCTAGTGGAACTCTCTTGGAGTGAATTAGAATGAGTACTTAGTCTCTAAACTCAAATTTAATGTCTTTTTTTTTTTGCAAAATTTGCATTAGTATCATAGTTATGAATATAAAGGGCAATTCATTAACGTATTTCTTGGTGTAAATATGCCATAAATGTCCAGAAATCCACCCCTCCTTCACTAATTTATTTAGGCAGAGCCAAAGGGCTTACATTAGAGGAGTTTGGATATGAACTCAATAAAATATTTGAAATGATATATTGCATATTTTTTGTTTTACAAAATTATTGTATGCAAATTTAATGTATGGAAGTATGAGTTCCTAGCTCATAATATGGTTGTTGATCAAATGCCATGGTAAATTACTTAAACTTCAACTAGCAACTTCCATTTATCCATATTTTAGGATTCAAAAGCATTAAAAAAGGATAATTTTGTAACAAGCTTTCCCTACAAATTTTTTAATAAATAACTTATAAAGTGAACATGATGATTAGAAATGACGGTAGAAGGAATACCATGGAGACAAATGATTTCTTTGAAGAATAGATCCATTATAAGTCATTATAAAAGCACTAAAAAGAAGGGAAAATGAGCCATTTTTTAAAATATATCCACCACCATCATAGATGAATCACTAGGTTTATGCATTTTAAGAAGTCCTAAATTGAAATCCATACTCATGTCAACCTAAGGCCACTATGGAATTGGCAATGGAGTATAATAACCAATGTTGTTACATATCTCCTTGTTTGTTTGACATATTTAGCATCAAGATACTACTATATAATCATCCCATCTATATAAAGGTCATCTCTTTCAAGCATTCTATTTCAATAATAATATTGAAGAGTTAAATGAAGCATTAATAAAATATGGCAAGATCATAAAACTTCAGACTTTAAAAAATGAACATGATGGAGGCTAATTTAGGTTCGCCTTTACTTTGATAGGATCAACTTCCACACCCTTGTGAGACACAATGAACCAAAAAATGTAGCTTTTGGCTTATAAAAGGAACATTTAACAAGAAAATATAAAATTAATCTTGGTGTAGAACTTCTAGAATTTATTGAAGATGACTTTTGTGATCTGTCATGGAATGACCAAAAATAAGAATATCACAAAAATGTTTACAACAAACCTTTTCAAGAATAAGTTGAGTGAATGGTTCATTACTCCTCATAAAAGTATTAAATGCATTTGATATCCCAAATGACATAATTATTCATTCATAAAGACCAAACCTTATCTTAAAACGCATCTTCCATTCATTGCCATAATGTAAACGAACCTAATGTTACCCACCTCGTATGTCAAGTTTATTGAAAATAATGACTTTACCTAACTTAGCCAACATATTGTGTAAATAAGGGATTGAAAACTTGTTTTTGGTTGTGATTTTATTCATTGCACGACTATGTACTTATATCTTACAACTACCATCCTTTTTAGGCATAAGTAATGTTGGGACAACTTACAAATTTAAGCCTGTATAGAAGAAACCTATGTATAACAGTTGTTGCACCCGTCATTAGAGATCTTTATGCTTTATTATACTTATTTAACAGAGAGGAAGATTAAGCAAGGTGGATTTAGGCACTAAATCAATAACGTGTTAAGCATCTTGATAAGGATATATTTAACATATTATTAAGGGCTAAATTAGTTATTATTTAACATTTTTATAACATGTTTTATACGAATTATATGATGTTTTATAATGTTTAGTTCATTTTCTTGTAGGTGAAGATTTTGAGGAGAAACCATGTATTAGAGCATAATTTTCTTTAAAGTTACCTGATCAAGGTAATTTTGGAGTTACTAGAAGCTAAAATAAATCATAATAACTTTGTAGAGAAGCATCATAGATTAATTTAAAGTTGTCGATGTTGAAAATTTAGAGAAGTTTGTGAAAAACACTTAATAGGTATTAGGCACACTAAAAGAGAAACAAGGGAAGGGAGATACAAAATGATTTACAGTCATTCAGGAAACAATCCCTACCTGCGTTAACTCCCAAGATTGTTCTTAGATTTCCACTATAATTCTTCTTTCAAGATGAAGAATAATCTCTAAACCTCTTTTTTAATCTTTCTTCAATTTGAAGAGGAATGTCAAAGAGATTTTAAGCACACCCAAATATAGTGAACAAGAATCCCAACGGAAGCTTACAACTCAAATTTTCTCACTTGATCACTTCAATAATATCAAAGAAGTTCACTCACTCAAAATGATACAATAAATGCTCAAATGATTGAAAAATAATTTGTGTATTCTTGATACTACAACTAGAGAAAATACCTATTTATTAAATCTCGGGACCCCAACTAGCTAGTTGTTGGAGTCAAAAACTAGTTGACAGAGCACTAGTCACCTAGTATAGCATATTGGTCGACTAGTGTGCTTTAAAAACACTAGATTCACTGGCTATTGAGACACTAATCAATCAATAAGTATATTGGATGGCCAATATAACAGGTCAACCAATACATCAATTAATGTTACCAAAAACTCCCAATACATTAAATTTATTAACTTTAACCTATTTACCTATTTTAATCATCCATTAACTGATATAAATCAATCAATCCCCCTAAAAACAAGAATAATATTTACTGGTAAAGAGTAACCCTTTTTTTAATCTTTATTCAAGGTGAAGAGGAATCTCAAAGCAACTTTAAGCATACCCAAATACATTAAACAAGAATCATAATGGAAGCTTACGAGTCAAATTTTCTCACTTAATCACTTTGATAATATCAAAAAGGTTTACTCACTTAAAATGAGACAATGAATGCTCAAATGATTGAAAAAAAATGTGTGTAAAAGGCACTCAAATGCTTTTTGATACTAAAAATAATGAGAAAACATCTATTTGTATAATTTTGAGACCCTTACTAGCCATTGGAGTTGAACCAACAGAGCACTAGTTGATAAATGGTTAATTGACTATATTTATATACCCATTTTAGTGTCTTTTGCTTGTCATTTAAGAGTTTTATAGTATTTTTGGTATTATTTTACTTCAAATGTGTTTTTAAGTGATAATTGTCTTTATGAACCAAAATGAGGAGAATTCGGGTTAAAACGTGGCATAGAATGGAAGAATTAAAGCAAATTTAGAGATACACATTGTGTATAAGGACTGTGTAAGTCACTGTGAATGTGTGGAGATTCAAGAACATTGATTCTACCTATGTAAAGATACACGCTTGTGTCTGTTGACATACACGGTTTTGTACGTGCCTTTGTAAGATTCTACAATCATGTAAAGTTATGAATTACGATGTTTTTAAGATACACAGTCTCCTATCCGACTATGTAAGTGACTGTGTATATCCCAGAAAACTAGTTTTTGCTGTAGAGTTGTTAGAGACATTAGGAAATGAAGATAAAAACATTAAAAAAAATAGGTTGCACTTCACAAGAAAGAAGATCAAAAGGTGGAAAATCAAGATCAACTCTAAACTTTCTATATTTTCCAAACCAAGGTTTCAAACCGATTTCATTCTTTTATTTTATTCTATTTAATTGTCTTGTATCCTAAATCTAAATAGTTCTGTTTGAATATAATTATGTATTGCTAAATCTATATTAGGGTGCTATTATTGAATTGTTTTGTATAACTTTTACTTTGTTAAATTTAATATATTTATAGTTTTGTGATATTTATTATGCTCATAATTGATTTAATTGAGAGATTTAATCAAAATATTTATGTTAAGTTGTACAACAAGAGTTGGTACCTTAATAGACTTATAAATATTAGGCTAATAAGCAATTGAAGAGAGATCTTAGTTATGAGTTAATTATCCTTAGGATTGCTTGTTGGTACCTTAATAGACTTATAAATATTAGGCTAATAAGCAATTGAAGAGAGATCTTAGTTATGAGTTAATTATCCTTAGGATTGCTTTAAATCCAATTGAGTAGTTAGAAGTAGTTTTAAGAAATCAAGAGATTGCAACTCAAATGTTATCTATTTCAATTAGGATTATTGGTTAGATCTCGAGAGAGGGTAATCAAAACATTTGGATATCTAGGACCAAGCATAGTCGAATTAACAAGGTAAAGGGAAGATAAAACAAAGATAGAATAATCCCTATGTTTCCATTATTGAGTAACTTTGATTTTATTATTATCTTTTACTTATTTAGTTATCAAATTTTTGATAGTTTACTTTAATTTTTAATTAATTCAACCTTTTGTTACCTTAAACAAAGTGTAATTCAAAATTTTAGGTGACTATATTCAATCTTTGTGGGATCAATATCAGTTGTACTGTAATATATGACTCGTATACTTATAGTATAGCATAAAACAAACAAATAAATTTTTGGCGCCATTGCCAAGGATTGCAATATTAACACCTTATCTAATTTGAATTCTTTTGGTTTAAGGAGTTTTATTTTTTTTTCTTGTGTGATTGCAGGTGCATGAACACAAGAGTCACAAGAAGAAATTAAGCAAATTGTTAGCCACTTCTTCCAACCTAGTGAATGCAATACAACATGGATATGAGTTACTCTAACATATATAATCCTAAGTGGAAGAACCAATTCCAACCCAGTGAAGGCAATACAACATGGATATGAGTTACTCTAACATATATAATCCTAAGTGGAAGAACCAACCAAATTATTCTTTGACTAATATTGTAGGAAATAACATAAGAGCATAAGGTCCACCAGGTTTTTAGCAAGATAGGTTTGGATCTTTGGAGTCAAAATGGACAAGTAAATGGACGTGTTAAACCCTAAGTTCAATAGCCAAGATGAAATTCAAAAGAGGATGGAAGCCAAATTTCATCAAATAATGAAGAATCACTCCTCTTCCATCATAAATTGGAGGTTTAAGTTAGGTAACTTGTCAATGCATTGTTAACAAGGAATGTGAGGAGTCTCCCAAGTAATATAGAAGCACTATCGATATCTATGTTGTGTTGTGAAACTTGTGGGGTAACTATTATGATAATAAATATCGGGCACCAAACTATTTGTGAGAGCATCCATATTACATGTGAAAATGGCCATAGAATACACTATATCATAATACTTATAATTCAGAGTGGATCAACTCTTACGCTGATGCATGGAATGATTACACTTAAACTGAAACTTTACAAAAACAATAGTAAAAATAACATCTTATAGATATATTAATGGAAGATCTTGTCGAAAATGAAGCTAACCATTGAAAATTTAATCTCCTAAGTAATACAGAAGCTTAATCGATATCTATGTTGTGTTGTGAAACTTGTGGGGTAACCATTACGATCATAAATATTGAGCACAAAACTATTTGTGGGAGCATCTATATTGCATGCAAACTGGCCTTAAAATGCGCTATATCAAAATACTTATAATTCAAAGTGGAGCAACTCTTACGCTGATGCATGGAATGATTACACTTCAACTGAATCTTTACAATAACAATAGTAAAAATATCTTATAGATATATTAATGGAAGATCTTTCCAAAAATGAAGCTAACCATTGCAAATTTAAAGATCAAGTTTCTTTGCCCAAAGACATTAAGCTGAATACATCATATTATTTTAGCTTATTAATGCCTCAGAGCGAAAAGGAGACAAAAGTCAACTTCATGAATGAAGTTTCAATTTAAGAAGAGAAAGTACAAGAGTGGACAAAGGTGATTGAGGAAGATTAAAAGGAGGAGCGAAATAAGAAAACTATTAATGAATTATTGGTAGTCACCTTCATAAGGTTGGTTTCCATTTCCCACAAGACAAAGTGCTTAAGTCAACTGAAGATTCAGAGAGTTTTATTATTCCTTATTTTATTAACAATTTGTTATCGAAAAGGGCATTAATGGAGTCAATTAGATTTATTAATTTGATACATTAGTTTTTATTATTGTATTTATAACATGTGGCTTATTTAAAGGCTAATAAACTGCCATATGAGAAAAGGGTGAAAACAAGCCACTAATTATAAACTTAGGTCGATGGTAAACATAAGGGGTACGTTAAGCTAACAATGTTAAATAAGTGCTAATTAGGAGGAAACTCATGGATTAAGATATATTGTTTCATTTAATTGCTTTATTTCATATTCTTCTGTTTATATTCTAAGTGTCAATATAGGATTTAATTGATTTTTGGTGTTTTACGTTAAGATAAAAAGCATCCCTAGTTTATTTTGCATATTTTTCATTTTATTAGTATGTGTGTTAAGTTTCGTAACTTTGAGTCACCAATTTTTTAGTTTTTTAAACTATTTTATTTTACACAGTTATGTACACGATTCTGTACATGCTCGTGTATATATAAATTTCAATGTAACATATTACACACAGTCACAGACACTTACACTATCTCTAAACATAGTCGTGTGCATGTTAAAGCTTTTAAAAATGTTCACATATGATCACAGAGTGTTGCATGCTCCTTAGGCACACTAATGTATGCTTACACGATTAGTTACACAGTTATGTAAGTTGACAAAAACTCACTTGCTTGTGTCCCTTATATTTTCATGAATCTGTGACCTATATGGTCATGTAACTAACCATGTAAGTTCGCGATGGGTTTTAAAAATCCTATCCCTCTTTATTTTCTCCACTCGTTCTGCCACCCACCATCGCACTCTCTCAATCTCCAGCCTATTTTAGTGTTTTTCTACTCAATTACAACACCCAAGTAAGTTTGAATCGGACCTTTTGTTCTTTCCCTTGGAGGTCAAATCAAAAATATAATCCAAGGATTAAAATATAGGATGCAACCTCGGGTTGTCTCACTTAATTGGAACCTAAACTAATGGACCTAAGATAACGCATATGTTATGAAATGCAAGCTAAATAGTAACGAGGGGATTTTGATCTTTGGGAACCTTAATTGAATTAAATTGAATTGTAAGAAAAATGTGTAAAAAGTATTTTTGGATTTTTGGGAATGGAAAAATAGAAAGATAAAGACAATGATCAAATGGTGATAGTGTCCTCTTGAAAATGAGCTTTATCTATCATAGTTCGAAATCAATTTTTGATGGGAGTGGAAATCACTAAGTTTCAAATGGTAAACCTTAAAGAATTCTTTAAGTCCAAGATCTTAATCAATGAACTCCATTTCTTAAGACCTTGTTAAATGCCCTTAGTGTGTATAGTGGGTAAGTCAATGAAACAAGTCACTTTGGGATCTCAAATCAACTTAATATCAAACACAACTATGCAAGACAAAAAAGATTCAACAAGATCATAAATAGACATATATGAGACATATATTTATATTTAAGCTCAAAGTTATACATCAACAAATCCTGACCACACATTGAATATCCAACACTTGATTAAACTCTAATCAAGAATGTTCAACTACAAATTACAAATCCTAAACCTAGGAGTTCATAAATCATAGTTGAACATAGAGTAAGCTACTCCCCTTTTAAGTTCATTGAACTCAAGTCATTGCTACATCTTCAAGAAGAGAGAGATGCCTAGCCACGCATAGCTCCAAGAGACTTCACAACCATGAACCCACTGGAGATACCCATGGTAGCAATCGACGGTGGAAAATGGTATGGATGAGAGAAGACGATGGTGTGTGCGTGAAGATGGAGTTGTATCAGATGATGGAATAATCTCTTTTGGAGGTGTCGGCTCCCTCTCCTTTTTAAGTTAGCCTAAAATAGGTCTTTTTCATAAAAATGGGTTGATGGATTAAGTTGCACAGTCGGTTAATTTGTCGAAAATGGTCCGGGTCTATGTCAATTCAAAGGTTTCATCGCGGCGAACTTTTCCCGAAAGATTTATTCAGTCAACTTTAGCTTTTGCCGCGACGCAAACATTATCTTCATCGCAACGAACTTTTCCCGAAAGGTCTCTTCAGTAGATATTCAAATTTTGTTGCGACTAACTTGCCTGTTACACTTCGTTGACTTGTTGACTTATGCTTTTGTTCTTCACTCCTTAGGTATACTTCTTGAATCTCCTACAATGAAAAATAGTAGTTTGCAGTATCAATTGTTCTAAGAAAATCAATTTAGTGCAATTACTAATTATTTGTGATAATTTTACCCTCAAACTACATTAATTCAAGACAAGTACTCAAGAGTTAAATTAAGCACAAAATCCGAAAATAAGAGTCAAGAAGTGCAATAGAAACCATGAAATTGTCACCAATTGATGTCGAAAACTTGGGTTCAATCAAAGTTGTTTCATTTATTTAATTGATTTATACGTGAATTTTATTGGTATTTTGTTAATTTTAGGAATTTTTACCCCTAAAATGGTAGGTTAGGGTTTGTTGCAGTTTAGTGTGATTTACACTAATTTTATGCTTGGTTTTGGTTTAAAAGTTGAATTTTATCCTTTCCCATATGATTTATTGGTTTAATTTGGTAAATTACATGAGAATTGGATAAAATTTGAATTGGGTATGCAATTTTCTCATTAAACGTTAAATTGCGATGACTTTTTGTGCATTTAGGATTAATTTGTTATTTTCCTAATCAATTGATGTTGTTTTCTAATTTAATTTCATTTTAATTTTGAATTGTGAATAAATTGGGTATTTAATTTTGTCAAATTTGGACAATTGTTAGATTAGGTACTTTATTTTCACTTTTAGGTTTAAAATTGTAATTATATTGTTAGATTAGTTTTATTTGTTAGTTGTCATTCTTTTAATTTTAGTATTGTGATTAATTTGGCTATTTGTTTAATTTTTATTTATTTATTTATTTATTTATTCATTTTGTTATATGTTTAATTTTACTTTTAAGTTTGTGCTTCTTATAACTCCATATGATTTAGTGAACATATAAACCAAATGTGAGGAAAAATTATTATTCATATTTTTATCTATTATTTTCTCACACTTAATTTACTTTCAAATACAATGACAGGCAATAAGGAGCGAAGGAGGTACTAAGGAAAAGGCATAGAAGAGAAGGCTCATCTAGAGACTTGAGTGGGGCTCACCAACTACAAGAGTAAGAAAATGTAGTTCATCCACCAGAGCGACACATTCTGTTATACTTCAATTCTGGAGCCCATGAGGAGCAATATTAGAGGCTCAAGGAGAAACAATTTGGAACTGGCATATGTATCGATTGGGAGATGCTACAGTAGATTAGCTTGGCTTAGCAAGTTTAGGAATTCATCAATATTGGAGCATGGTCTTGTTTATTCAAGATCATGAAGCCCTCATAATGGGAGCTTACACTTGAGGTGCCTTCCAAGTTCTTGGTCGAAAAAAGTCACTATGATTGGGACCGACCAAACACTATTCAGCTTAGGATGTTGAGGGACATGATACAGATGAGTTACTCAAACTCCTTAGTGATGTGATGAGTCTTTACAGCCAGGAGTTCATAGGGACAAATAATACATAGCCTTCTAATTGACTTTTTGTATGAGATGTCTTCTAGACACTTATAGCGTACAATTAGCAGGGAGAATGAGTAGGATCCCAAAAAATCCAAATCGTCAATCATTCGACACCTTGCACTGAGATACCTTCACGAAATCCTGAGTCATACATTGAATAGGTAACCTGATAGCTTTAGAGTTGTCGGTAACCAGAATTTCCTTTAGATATAGAGTATGAGTAAAAGGATGCTAATTAACCTGGGGGATGTCTTAGCCCAATTCTTCAGGGATCAGAGTGAAGAGAGGAAGATAGGGACTATCTAAATTGGGCCCTATATGATGTAGCTAGCACAGAGGATAGGAGTCGTCGGGAGGCTACCATCGAAGTGTATATTCGATATTATGGCTACTTTAAATTTGGACATCGACCATGCACATGGTACACAAGAGGCGAAATCCAATCAGGGATATATATCGATTGATTGGGCTTCTAGACGAGCTGATAACATCTGGAGGAGATGGAAATCGCCCAAATATAGCTAAGCAACCACCACATCAGGGCTTACCACCATCCTAGACGGGAGGAGCAGCTTAGAAAGAGGTTAGTGCAAGATCACCTAAGGCTCTAAAACCATTAGGACGCTAGGAGCATTTGAAGATAGCTAGGTTGGAGAAGCATGCGGGGCAGATATTGGGAGTCTAATGCATTATTTGAGTCTAACAAGCAGCGTTGACAGAGTAGATGGAGAGATGAGAAGCCCATGATAGATGGATGGAGGAGGCCTTAGCGTAAAGGGTAGAACATCTTGGAATATCCATACCACCTCCACCATCTAGAGTGATTGCATCATCTTCAGCTTCACAACAGTATGAGGCTCTAAGACTCAAGTTTCCTCTGATGAGGATGGATGCGGAGATAATATGGATGTTTTATTTTGGTTTTTCTTTTCTTTCTCTTATTATTTGTGTATTTTTCTTACTTTCTTATTTTATTTTATTTTGTTTGAACATTAATGAAATTGTATTTTTATGTTATTTTATTTCTATGTTCTTTATTATTATTTTTAATCTTTTTAACCCTTTTTTTATATTTGCAAGGCTGGATTTATATAATATATGATGGACTCTTCCTCAAATTCAGAACTCTATAAATCTTATTATTAAGGGAAGTGTCAATTCATTTCTTTCTCATTGTTTGTGTTTTATTATTATTTTATTTTTATGTATGCTTTTAATGTTCACTGGGGATAATGTACAATTATAGGTGTAAGGAAGGGATTTCAATTTCTCAAGCCTATTGTAATCTTTTTTATTAATTCTTCTTAATTGACATCTCGATTTAGTTAAAATATGTCCAAACTACTTTATATTATAATTGATTATTGAATTGAATTAGTATGATAAAGGATAAAATTTAGAATCAATTTGCTTTAAAATTCATATTTTTAGTAATCATTGAGATAATTAATTTGAAAGAAAATTTCACATTAGCGCTTTTGTGAGCTTTTGATCCTGAAAGGAAATACATCACTATTTTAAGCTCTATTATTATTTAATGTGTGTTATAATGCATAATTGGATGATTCGGGAACTTGCTTTTATTATCCATTGAGACCAAATTTGTTAAATTAGAAACATTAAAAATTATAAAGGCATTTAGATTTTAACCTTTTGTTTTAGCCCATTTTCTTGATTATTATCCTACCATACTTTATCCCTTCGAAGTAATCACATTTGAGATTTAGCCTTTTTATTGATTAAAACTACGTTAATATCCTTTACCTTATTTTTAATTAAAGTCTTTTTATTATTTTTGAAAATGATTTACATTTATTTGATTGCTTTAAACTTGGATTATATTAAAGAAAACAAACAAGGATATAATATTTCTTTGATTATTGGTACATGGTGAATACTTGAAATATATAGTGTTAAAGTTATTGTACCAATGGAATTGTAATGTGAAAAGACCTATGAAGAACTAAGTTTCATGTAATTTTTTAATGAAAATTTCCTTCCATATTATCACCCTTTTTATTATCCTTATCATACCTTTAACTAAGCCTCTTTAAAACCTTGTAACAAAACCTTTTGATTTTTGTTTCTATTTTACTTATAAGTCTTGGAGATATGATTTTATTTCAAGCTTATGTTAAGAATCCTTCTACGTATTGATTTAAAAGTTCCTACACTTTTCACCCTAAAAATTTGTGAGGTAACTTTGGTGGGGGTGTAAAAATTTGTGATTTTGATTTCAAAAGGATTATCTATCTTATTATTATTGATATTGACTCATGAAGATTGGTTATAGGATAACTTGAATCTAATTGTATGTTTATTTGATTGAAATGATGTGATGATTTAGAGTGTGGATGGACATGTTGAGGTTAATAAGGGATGAATGTTTGTAAGTTTGATGATTTGGATTATGATTTTCTTAAAGACAGGCAAAGATTTAAATGTGGAAATGTTTTACAAAACTATTGATTGACTATATTCATAAACCCATAATTAGCATGTTTTGCCTGTTATTTAAGAGTTTTATAATATTTTTAGTAATTATTTTGCTTTAAGTGTGTTCTTAAGTGATAATTGCCTTCATGAACTAAAAGAAGAAGAATTTGGGTGAAATCATGGCATAAAGTGGAAGAATTGAGGCAACTTTAGAGATACTCAACCCTGTAAAAGGACCGTGTAAGTAACTTTATACATGTGGGGTTTCAAATATATTGTTTCTACTCATGTGAAGACACACGTCTGTGTGAAAATACATACCCATATACGTTGATATACAAGATCGTGTACGTGCCTATGTAAAATAATACAACTATGTAACATACACAGCGTGTATGTACCAATGTAAGATTCTGCAACCATGTAAAGTAACAAATTGAGATGTTTTTTAGATACATGGTTGTGTAAGTGACTGTGTATATCCCAAAAAACCTAGTTTTTGCTATAAAGGATATGATGGCTACATGAAAGAGAAAGCAATTAGGGTCATTAAAGACATCAAAAAAGGAAGAGAAAAACACAAAAATAGGTTACGTATCACAAGAAATAAGATAAAAAGTTGAAACATCAAGATCAACTCCAACTTTCCAAGTTTTCCAGATCAAGGCTTCAAACTGATTTCATTCTTTTCTCTTATTCCATTTCATTGGCTTGTATGCTA
The DNA here is from genome assembly GCA_032467995.1 of Erythroxylum dillonii. Taxonomy (NCBI): domain Eukaryota; kingdom Viridiplantae; phylum Streptophyta; class Magnoliopsida; order Malpighiales; family Erythroxylaceae; genus Erythroxylum; species Erythroxylum dillonii. The sequence goes on from JANKYE010436366.1 coordinate 12,958, forward strand.
AATCTTAATAGTTGTGTTTTAACATGATTATAGATTGCTAAATCTTTATTAGGGTGTTATTCTTGAATTGTTTTATATAACTTTTACCTTATTAAATTGAATATATTGCAGTTTTGTTATATCTGTTATGCTCATACTTGATTTGAATCGAAAGATTGAATCAAGATATTTATGTTAAGTTGACCAATGAGAGTTAGTTCCTTAATAAACTCACAAATATTAGGTTAATAAGTAATTGAAGAGAGATCTTAATTGTGAGTTAATTATCCTTAGGATTGCTTTAAATCCAATTGAGAAATTAGGAGTCATTTTGAGAAATCGAGAGATTGCATCTTAACTTTTATATATTTCAATTTGGAGTATTTGTTTAGATTTTGAGAGAGGGTAATCAAAAACTTTGGATATCTAGGATTAAGCATTGTTGAATTAATAAGGCAAAGACAAGATAAAACAAGGATAAAGTAATCCCTAAATTTCCATTATTGAGTAACTTCAACTTCATTGTTATCTTTTACTTGTTCAGTTATCAAATTTTGTTAGTTTACTTTAATTATGAACCAATTCAATCTTTTGTTACCTTATACAAAGTGTAATTCAAATTGTAGGTGATTATATTTAGTCCTTGTGGGATCGATATCAGTTGTACTACAATATACAAATTGTATACTGACGGTATAGCATAAAACAAGCAAACACTACTCAACTAGTAGAGCATAGTGGTCGACTAGTGTGCATTAAAAACACCAAATTCGCTAGTTTTTGAGACACTAGTCGACTATTAAACATATTGATGGATCAATATGGCACATTAGTCAACTAATATATTAATGAATGTTACAATAAACTCTAGTTACATTAAATTTAATAACTTTAACTTATATTGATCGACCACTAACTTATATGGATCGATCAATCCCCCTAAAAACATTATTTTAATAATTTTAAATGCTTAATTATAATTTATTTAATTTAATTATGATTTAAACTCTTCCCAAAATATTCCTTAAAGAGTGTTTAAAAGATCAAAAGGCTTTTCTTTTTTTAAAACAATATTTAATACCACTTGATGAATGAAAAGACTCATCCAATGAAGTAAGATGAACTGCTTATACATGGTATAAGCCTTTAAGATCATCAAATTATCAAAGTGAGATTACAATTAATAATACAAGATGTAAAATGATCTTGATGAGTCTTGATCTTCTTTTGTTCTTAGTTTGGTATTCATCTTGATAATTGCAAACTTCAAATTCTTTTTGTCAACTTCATAAAAATTCTTGAGTTTATGACTTTATTTTGTTCTTATATTACATTTCAACGACACAATAACTACATTAGTAATAATTATATTTTGTTACCATAAAAATATCGATTAGAATCTCTCTTGGGTCAACATTTAGCTTATAAATAATCTTACTAGGATTTTATTACATTAAATTTGGAGGTTAGTGACATCCTCCTTTGTCATTAAGTTATTAGTTTTAGGGTTTTTCTCTTATGAACGAGGGATTTTGTGTAAGATTAGAGGAGAATCGTGATAATTCTTCTAGTTCTATCTTTATTTTCTTTCTTTTATGTTAAGATTAATTTGCTTTTATTTTATTTTCATCACGCTTAGTGACTAAAACCCTAGCTAGGTTTATGGATGTAACTTATAACGGATCTTTTAATTATTAATATATGATAGATTATTATTTAGTTAAATTTATTCTCTTTGGATTTTAATTGTTGAGTTTATAACTAACGATCATAAATTCAATTATAAGTATTGTATAAAGGACTTAGGGGTGAATTCTGATCCATGCACTAGAAGAATAAATACATTAGATCTAGAGAAAGGGATTTTCTACAGTATTATGATAATTAAATAGATTAACTATATTTAGCGAGTTTAACTAAGGTGAAGTGCACATTGAGATGTGGTAATTACCTAGTTAAACATACATAGGTACCTTAGAAAGGGGCATAGATAAATTATGTTGATTATTATTTTGACCATAATAATAAATCTTGCATAATAACTGGAATTTCACATAAGTGAACCCAAAAATCCTAACATTTGTCTTATTAATTTCTTTTAATTTAATTGTCATTATTTTAGAGATTAATTACTCCTTAGTAAATATTATTTTATTTAGTTTCATTATTTGGTTATTACTAATAAACATAGTAGTATAGGCTGCATAAACATTACCCCTTAGTAAACATTATTTTATTTACTACTCCCTCCGATTCATAATAAGTGTCGTTTTAGCGGAATGCACACTTATTAAAAAAGTTAATGAAATATCTGATATACCCTTATTAATTACATGTTAAAGTGCCTTGAAAATATAATATGTGTAATCTGTGTAATTAAGATGTGAGAGAAATTAAAGGTTAATTTTGGAAGTAAAATTATAAACATGCATACAAAGTCAAGAATGACATTTATTTTGAATAATTAAAATGTATCTAAAACGACACTTATTATGAAACAGAGGGAGTAATAAACATAGTAGTAGTATAAACATAGTAGTATAGTCTTCCTATGAAATTGTTCAAATTATTAATCAAACTGACTTTATGCAAGATAGGGTGTGTTTCCTACTTCCAGACGATCTGTCAACTCTTTTAGAAATCACGTTCATCCCACTATCATTGTCGATAATCATATTTAACACCTCACCTCCATAAACTACTGAAGTGCGGAAGATGTTTGTCCATTTCAAGTCAATACTCATTTCTTGATTTTGGTGGTTACTGAGGAGGTGCTGGAGAGTATAATAGGCAGGTTAGGTTAGCGCAATATCGGCGCTTTATAAAGGTAAGAAGGGCACCTGCCTAGAGTCGACCCTCGTAATCCTCACTCTCAAAGCAACATTCCAATATCTCATTTTAGCATTCCAACATTCCATTCCATCGTTGAAGGTCATTAAATCCTAATTAATAGTTGGTAGAAAAGTGGAAGAGACAGTCCTAGGTGGCAATAATATTGTTAAGAAAGGAAGCTCAGCTTTTCAGCTTCCAAGTTTAACGTTAATTCTACTTATATTTATAAATTGGTTTGAAGCATTTAGGTGTATTTTTAGCTTATTAAATAATTTGAATATATTATAATTAATTTGTAATTTTTCATTCACATGGACACTATATTAGCATTTTAAATCAGGGCATTAATGTTAAATGATATTATATGGTTAAGTAATTTTTTTGTATGATTAGTTAATTATTATTATTATTTTAGGTACACTTGTGGTATTTGAAATTATAAGGATAATTAACTAATAATGATTTTGATATGTTCATAATTAAATTCTTCTACTATTAATAATTTATAAATTAAGTACCTTATACTAAATTAAAAGCATTTATTAATAGTACAGACATAATTTTTAGATTTCACAAGTACTATTTATTATTAATGATAGCATGCCTGGAGAAGGGTGTGCGACGTTCACCTGTTTGCTTGCAACCCTTTTTCTTTTCTTATATGATATTATCGTTAAATCCCTAGATTTATTAAATAAAAAATTGAAGTCAAACTTTTCTGAGATGAGAGTGACGAGCAACGAGCGGTTAGCGATTAGCGGAGAGTTTGAGTTCACCATAACTCCTTAGATCACCAGCGGTTACTCTCTCTATCATTCATGGCTTCTTCGTCTTCTTCTTCTTCCTCCTCACCCCCTCCCCCCTCCCCCCGACTCTCCTTAGCCCCAATTTCTGCTTCTTCTCCTAGACCTCACACTTCACCATTGCCTTTTGTTCAAAACCCTAACTCTCGAAACCAAAACACATATGCTAACATTCATCACCCTTCCCCAATCAAAACCGTGACCCCTTCAGAGCCACAACCTACCAAAAATCCCCTTCCCACAAACCTAGATCCTGGAAGCTAGTGGTTGCTGATGTAGAGGAGGACTCATCGATTGCGAAGACGCTAACATACTATCCTCCGGAGATTAAGGATGATCAAATCATAGTCATCCCACCACCAGAATTCGCGAAGAAAGGGGTAGTTCATTTTCGTCATGCACTGATTGGGTTTTTCTTAGGAAAATGTCTCGTATATCCAGTGGTTCAACGAGCATTGGCCAAATCCTGGATAGCTTTCGATTTGACTAAAACTCTAATTAGTAGTGCAAATAATTTCTTATTTTAATTCGATTCAGAGGATGGGATGAACTCAGTTCTAGAGAAGGGGCCTTGGCATATTCAAGAAAAACCCCTATTCTTACGAAGGTGGAGCTTGAATGGAGGGAAGCAGGATGAAGTCAGAGTAGCTCTAGTTTGGATTAAGTTCCATAGTATTCAGGTGGAATACTGGAATACTAAGGGACTTAGAAGAATTGCTAGCTCAACGGGTAACCCACTCTTAATGGTCACACAGACAGCAAAGATGTCCAGAATTGTGTATGCCCGAATGTGTGTGGAGTTGGAATTGGGAAAGAGTTGACCCTCATCCTTTCAAATAGCCACTTATAATAAAGAGGGGACGATAACATTCATGGAAATACAGGTTGAATATGAATGGAGGCCAGAGAACCAGTTACAGAATAAAGAATGGGCTCCTACTGGGACGTTATTTGAGACTAGGTTACAGCATGAATTTGCAAAGGGGAAGGAACCCATGAAAACAAGTTTATACCCGAAACAGAAGGATGGAAAGATGATAGTCTTTGATAAGCTACAACAAATTCATAGGGAGAATCTAGACTTGGGGCATCCAATTGAACAAAGTGAGGGCCTAGGAACTCCTCAGATTATTCAACCAACTAAATGGCAATGCAGAGTGACAAAGGAAATAGCTCTTTAGGAAGTTTAATTGACCAAAACAAGGATCAATAGAAGATATGTGAACCAAATGGAACCCTTGAAGATGCTGAAATCCTAGCAATCAGATAAGCAGGTAATAACCTTTCCCCTTTTAAGTTTGAATTGGTTCCTGATTTGGAAAATCATAGTTTGGGGATTATGAAAGGGGCAGAGGGGGGTTTTACAGTCTGAAAGAGTAGGAAAACTAAGAGAAAACAAAAGTAAGTGTTCTGTTGTGTCTTTGGGTAGTATGGATTTAGTTTTTTGGAATGTTAGGGGTCTTTATAACTCTAAAAAGCAATTAGCTATGAATGTTGTGCTTAAGAGATTGTCAATGTCTTTCGTGTGTTTGATTGAGTCTTGTATTAAGTCTCTCCACTTCTTGAATAATGTGTGCTCTTCACTACTTCCTAGTTGGCATTTTTACGACAACTTAGAGCAAGGTTCTAATGATAGGATAGTGTTAGCTTAGCAGCCTGACAATTTTCTGTGTGTTCCTAAAATCACCAGTGATCAATTGATACACTTAGAGGTCACTCCCACAAATAGCTCTTCAGTCTTTTTTGTAACATGTGTGTATAGGTCAAACAACTACAATCCTAGGAAGAATCTTTGGTTAGCACTGTCCAATATTAAATACTAAATAGGAAACCTTCCTTGGATTATAGTGGGGGACTTTAATGTGGTTTTGTTTTCTGATGAAGCTGAACCTATAAGTCCTTTGACTATTAACGACATGCATGATTTTAGGCAATGTGTTTAGGATTATGCTTTGTATAAGCTTAATTCTAGTGGTCCTAGTTTCACATGGAAAAATAAACAATATGCTGAGCTCTTCATTGCTAGGAAGTTAGATAGAGCCCTTGTAAATGCTGCCTGGAGTTCTAGGATTCCTAGATTGTATGGGGTCATCCAAAATCCCAACATTTCTAATCATTCCCCAATTTTGATTACGTCTTTAACAGATAGGCCAAATAGACCTTCCCCATTTAGGTTTGCAAACTTCCTAGTTTCACAGCCTAATTTTCTCCAAATAGTGGAAGAGAATTAGAACACTCAGGTTCAAAGAATCCCTATGTTTTGTGTAGTATCCAAGCTTAAACTAGTGAGGAAAGCACTCAAAATCCTTAATTCTGGTCAAGTAGGTGATATGAATACTAGATTAGAGAATTGTCAAATTTCTGTCAACATTATACAAGATCAAAAGAGATATGTTCCCAATAGCCCACATATGGTTGAACAGGAAACTGAGGTCGTAAATAACTTGTTAAGAGCCTTAGATGATCAGGAGTCTTTTTTAAACAATCTTCCCGTATCAAATGGCTCAGAGAGGGGGATCGAAATACCAAATTTTTCCACAATTCTATTCTGTCAAATAGGAATATAAACAACATTTACTTGATTATAGGGGAAAATGGCATAGAATTGTGGGTGTAGATGAGATTCAAAACCAGTTCCTAGGTTTCTTTTAAAGGACTATTGGGAATAAGAAGGACCTTTCTCCTTTTAAAGAGTTCGTGGACAATTTATTCCCTAATAGAATTGCTGAAACTCTCACCAATAAACTCATTGTTGAAGTCTCAACTAAAGAGATTAGGGATGTTCTTAATTCCTTTAATCCTAACAAGTCTCCTGGGCTAGATGGGTTTAATGGGGTGTTCTTTAAATATACATGACATATTATTGGGGAGGATATTACTAGGGCTATCAAAGATTTTTTTCCTTTATGAGAGACTTCTCAAAGAAATCAACTCTACTTTCATCACTCTGGTTCCTAAAAAAGACAATCCTTCCACAGTAGATGATTATAGGCCTATATCTTGCTATAACTTTATTATAAGGTGATAGCAAAATCTTAGCTATTAGACTTAGAGAGATACTCCCTTACATTATTAGCCCAAACTAAAGTGCATTCATTAAGAACTATAGAATAGGGGATAATATTTTGTCACAACAAATAGAAAATATTAATTATTAACATATGTTTTGTTACAATTACAATTTATTCCCGACAAATTTATTTTGGCGCCAAATTGCATGGGCTTTTAATGACAAAACTTAGTGATGAAAGAAAATTTGACACTATTAATATATTAATAGTGACAACTTAATTGTGAAAGATACTAAATTGTCACAATTACTATTGTAATAGTGACAAAAAAAATAAATCATCACAATTAATCCAAACACTAGTGTCAATCAATTGTCTTGTCATAAAAAACCTCATATTTGTGACAAAACAATAGGTAATCACAAAAAAAAATTGTCACTAAATGTCATGTAATGATTTCCTCTTGAATGTGTTAATAGTTGTAGGTTGTCTTCTCAAGCTCATTCATTGGATAAGAGAGTGTATTACCTCTCCTGTCTATGCTATATTAATTAATGGATCCCTTACAAAATTCTTTCTAGGGAAGTCAGGATTAAGACAAGGTGACCCTCTATCCCCTTTTCTCTTTATTATTTGTATGGAGGTATTCTTTAGGAGCCTGAATGCATTCATAATAGATAGTAATATCATTAAATATCACTAGAGATGTAAAGGCCTTAAACTTACCCATCTCTTATTTGCTGATGACCTCATAATGTTTTGTCATGGTGATTTGGCCTCAGCCCATACCTTACTAGATTGTTTAGGAACCTTTTCAAAATTATCTGGTATGGTAATAAATCTGAAAAGAGTCATTTCTTTATATCTCCAGAGATGGATCAAATGGCCCATCAAATAGAAAATACGTCGTCTTAAAAAAGGTCACCTTCCCATTCGATACCTAAGAGTTCCTTTTATAACAGGTCAATTTTCTAGGCGGTTGTCTTTCCTTGTTGGAAAAAATTGATTTCGGAGTTAACAAATGGAACCATAAAAACCTCTCTTATACTGGTAGATTGCAATTAGTTATTTCGGGCCTGTCTACCTTTCAGGTTTATTGGTTTAGCATCTCCATTCTCCCTTCTTACATTATTAAGGAAACAGGAAAAAAAATCTTAGAAGTTTTTTATAGTTAGGGAAGGTGGAGACAAAAGCTCATACTAAGGTCAAGTGGAATGACGTTTGTAGATCTCAAAAAGAGGGTGATCTAGGTATTAAACATTTGTCTACATGGAATAACATTTTGATGGAGAAAAGAATTTGGTTTCTGTTTAATGATAGTGAAACTTTGTGGATTAAGTGGGTTCACACAATTATTCTGAAAAGGAAAATTTTCTGGAATATCTCACCTAACAATTGTAGTTCGTGGAGTTAGAGGAAGATGTTGTCTGTTAGAGACCAAATTGGTAACCAATTTAGATTTACAATAGGAAATGGTAATCTTGCTTCTAAGGATTGACTCCTTCGAAAACCTCCTGCTTATGACTGCCTTTCCAATTGTAAGGCCAATTGATAAGCCTCTTTTATATTATAAAGCTGGGCGATTACCATCTTAACTGGGATCTCAGATTTTAACACATTCAAAAAGCGAGCCAACATCTGTGCTTCTGTCTTAAAAGCCTTACTTCACACTGAATTTGTGGAATCGCTTAGTATATCGGTTCTATGGAAGATTGGAAGTCTTGGGACCCTGGACCTATTGCAGCATTTCTTCATATATATGTTGCTCATAATTAACTGGTAGATATTTTGAATAATTTAAATTTATTTGATTTTTGTAATTTACATTATTACTTTAAATTCGAGGATAAAATATAATAAAACTAACGTGGTTAAGTTCATTCTTAAAAATCAATTAATATAATGTGACTTAATTCATTTGAAAGCTTTTCTTTAACATGAAAACAACACCATATAGCCTGGGACATTTCATGTCAAATTCGGAAGAAGCTACTAATATTTCCTTTTAATACCAAATGTCCCTGTTTTGTGCAAAGCGAGACATCTTCTATATCTCAGGTGATGGGCTGCAAGACGAAGTCTTGGACCATTGCAAATAAGTAGAGTTTTAAAAATAATCTTCAGCTGAGAAAAAGTTGATGTTTATGGATGATTAGAGGAAGCCTAACAGCAGACACCTTTCACTAACATCATATATTTACATCCTTATTTGGGGCGGGATGTAATTGAGATATACTAGACGACTACTCTTGTTATATGGTATTTGGTTGTCCCTCCAAACCAGAAACATAAAAGATTGAAGACAACATTCGTCTATCACCAAAGAACTCTCTAAAAGCATCCCATAAGCTGTCACAATAGAATATTCTAAAGGCATCTACATAGCCAAAGGTTTGAAAATAAGGCAAAGACCTTGACAAGGAGCTGTTGACAAAGCATCAATAATTTGTGATCAGGAGTCTTTACCAATGCAAAGAAAACATGCAACTCAACAAGTTTCATTAATTACAGTGATAGTTTATAAAAGCCTAGACCCATATCTACAGGACTAAGAACTTGTAGATTGAGATCCCCAGTCTTCCACAAAGCTAAATCAGGGCCCCAAGGACCATCGGCTTCACATGAAATATGACCACTGTAGCTTAAAGGAACAAATTCTGATATTCGCCATTTGCAAGCTGACAAAGCTGATTGTAGGTGGATGTATCTGACAGCAGATTCACAGAACACTCAGAAGTCATTGGAAGGTCATGTAAACTAAGGTTGAAAGAATAGCCTAAATCTAAGAAGTACAAACTACAAAAAGAATTTGCTGTAACCAACAAAAAATTTCTTCATCAAACAGAAACACTAGTTAGTTCTTAAATGAAATGCAGGTCACATTTAATTTTGCCAAACCAATTTCACGTGCTTTTTAACCGTGAAAGGCTAAGAGTTATTTGCCACACAGAAAGTTGCAATTCAGTGATGGGATGCAAAATGCACACAAACGAAATCGAGGAGCTACTTTGAATGCCCACAAACTCATGTACAAAACTTCCACCTCATGATCATTTACGACTTCAATGAAAATCTAGAAAGCAAAAGAACAAATATTATGATGTCCTGTTGACCTTGTCATCAAAAACAAAATTTGCTAGAGAAGCAAAAAGTAAAGGATTACCGAACGAGTCACCGAAGTTAGTCCAGATCTCAGCTTGGATAGACTTTTCAGAATCAGCAACACCAATAACCTCAACAAAAGTTGTTGGAGGAGAAGGTGGTGGAGAGCCTTTCACAACAATCTGATGATCATCGGTGGACTTGGCGATCACAGAGCCACGATCAGATCCTACAATCTGAAGCACTGCCCTTACCCTCTTCTTCACGTGCATTGCCAACAACCCACCATTCACAAAAATTGCAGGTTTCGACGTATCCATGCCTGAGAAAAAGACCTCTTAAAAACTACAGGCTAAAATACATAATGATACATATTTATTCCGATGTCAGAGTTCAAATTCGACGCCCTCATGATAATATAATGGGCAAAGATTTCATCTTTCTCATCGATTGTTTCAGGTACCTGTAATCATTCATAACGAATGGGAATCCAAATCAACTGGACCACCCAGTTTATCGAAGTCTAAATCGCAAAATATAAATTTAGAATTGTACAGAGAAGGAGAGCAATAGGGGTATACCTGAAATTTGTTTTTATGGGAGTGACCTCCAAACCCTACAATTTAGGCAAGAAAGGCAGATGATTAGGGTATTAGTTTACGCTGTGTTTTAGCGGGAAATTAAAAATGTTAAAAATTCTACCTCAAACTTAAAAAAAAAAAAAAATCTACCTCAAACAACGTCGTTTTCAGGTCGTCTCTTACCGTTGTAGCCTGTTTTGTAATTTGAGAGCCCCTGTCAATGTTTAACATCACTATGAGCGAGTATTCCCTAAAAATATAATAGAGAATTAAAAAGCAAATAAGAACTATTGTTCTTAGGCTGAGTTTGATTAATTGTATTAATAAGGTTCCAGGTGACTAGTTTGAGCGACTCGAGAGTGATCGAGAGATTGACACTCAGGATGTTGCTGAAACTTACTGGAGGCATAACGTACTGGTGAATATTAGAAGACGTCGCCAGTGCCTGTGCTCAGCGTTCTGAATACCGTACCGTACTGGTCGATACCGGCCAGAAATCGATACCGGTACTGGTAAAAAATACCGGTGAAAAATACCGGTCGATATCGACTGGTATCAAAAATTTCGGTACTTTCTGGACCATTCCGGTACTTTGAATGTTTGGAAATTTGAATTGTTTGGAAATGGAATTTTTGAAGTTGATAATTTGAAATTGTTAGAATGAAGGTGAAGAATATCGTGGGTAAGTAATTTATGTGATTTTGTTATGAATTTGTAATTATGCAAAGATTGTAAAATGGAATTGGAAATTTGGAATTGAAAATGGAATTGTAAAATGGGGTTAGTAACTTAGTATGTAATTAATTAATTATGTAT
>JANKYE010437515.1:0-12431 GCA_032467995.1 Erythroxylum dillonii
AAACTGTTATGCTATGTACTGACTGATTGATAAATGAAGTGGATGTTATTGACTGTATGACTGATCTTTTTCTTGATAAATGAACTGAAATTTTACTGATCGGTAATGCTTTGCATGTACTGTTTTAGTTTTAAAACACTAATGGCCGAGAAGTATTTCTTATCCGCCTATACATATATTGCCGACCAACTGTGATTAAGTGACTGATTTATTTTCCGCACGCCTGTGCCGATCGGATGCCAAATTGAACGGCAGTTTGTACCGAACGGATAGGACTGACCGACCGCTCTAGCGCGCCGCTCTCGCGGGCACAAGCTCGAACATCCCTCTCGGTGTCGAGTTCGGGTCGGCGGGAGCGGGGTGTTACACGAAGGAACCGAGGTCTCATTAGAAGTCCAAACATATACTCAGGCGCTACCATTTGATTAGAGAAATCTTTGGTAGAAACAATGTCAAAATAAAGAGAGTTCCCACCAATCAGAATATAGTTGATCTATTGGCTAAGCCTATTTCCCGAAAGAGTTTTGTGTCACATTTACACCCTTATGGTATTAGATATCAAGGCAGTTGGCTTTAGTGCAAGTGGGAATATGTTAGAGAATTGCTTTAAAGGCAATAACATTTATGGATTTGATGTTAATCTTAAATTGATTTAATGAAGTCCTTTATACAAAACGTAGCATAAAGGAAATTATGGTGAGATCATGATAATGAGATTCCTATAATGTGTAATTATGTTAGCATCTAAACTTTCCCTAGTCATAGGATTAATGAGATGGGATATCATTAATCCGGATAGACTAGCACATGTTATACTCCTTGATTGGATCAAGCAGTAGATCTCATAAGCTGTAGACATGAGTTGTTTAGAATTATCACGTAGATGCTTACTAAGGGTAGTAAGTAAATTGGATTGACCTATTATAAGAAAATTATATGGATATTATATTCCAGTGTTAATGATAGTCTCATCATAGCAATTGTGCAAATATCCTTTAACTTAAGGTGCTCAAGGATATCTCGAATACTAATCCTATGGTTTGACTCTATTCATCGGTACCTTTCAGGTGTTACTCATAAGGTGGTGATTGGGTACAACCTAAGGTATAAGGAGTTAATTGAGTATCTAATAAAGGATTCACCACCCCTGATAGAAGGAGATGATACCCATGACCTCTTATCGAGGTCATTACTTAAAAGTCTTTAGCCAAAACAGATATGTGTCATAAAGAGAGTCTTTAATGATACATAGAGTAATAATATCCTCAGGATGCTATCTAATATCTCTTGGACTAAATGTGACATAGTCAGTCTAATGGGAGTTAACACTTTGATCATAATCTGAACCAAATGGGTATAGATGTTGAAAGAATGAATTGTATGGCAACATTGCTTATGGAAGGGTTCGTAATCAAACCATTGACTTTTCGATCAATTGGGGGTCGTGACGTATTACTAAATACCGCTCTTGACTTACTTAAATTAAGTGTTAATTTAAGTGGCCAATATAACCGAGAACCTAATGGATCACACACACAGGAGATCCGAAGGATAAGTAAAATGATCTTGAATGGTGATTCAAGATATGAAAGAGTGTTTTGTGATTGTATCACAATATGATTGTGATAGAAAACACTGCATGGAATTGATTAGAAACAAGTGTTTGGCTACCAATTTGGTTATTAACTTCCTAAAACTTCCATTATATATGTTATTCATGGTCATTAACTTTCCATAACTTCCATTAATGCATATTATCCATGACCATTAACTTCCCATAACTTCCTATTAATGATGGAGATTATGGGAGGCCAAGAGGGCAAAAAATAGTCATTATTTTCATGCATCTTGTAAGACACAAGTTAATGAAAGGTTCTTTCTCATACTCACAAGAGTTCTTGTCTTCGCTAGCAGAAAGAAAGACCTTTACCCATCCCCTAGTGAGGTTTCATCCTTCTATCTTCGTGTGAACTATCATTAGAGACAGTCTACGTTGATCATTGTGGTTTACGACAAGCCAACGTGAAGAAGATTAAAGAACAAAGGAGATATCATAAAGGTATGACATATTACATCTCATGTTTTTGTTTTCCATATCTATATGCATGAGTAGATCTAGTTTTTGAGGTTTAATTTTACTTTCCACTGCATATATTTGATATATATTATGTATGTGATGCATGATTGAAACCTTACAAAAGATTATACGAATCACCAAATAATACTTCTCTAGTAGTAGCTAGGTCTAGTATCAAGGATCTCATATTAACAAATTGAGCATCAATATCAAGAAGGCCTAAAGAACTCCAATTATCATGTTCAAGGTTGGTATTATCTCGATTGCCTATCTTTGTTTTAATGAGAGTTTTCAACTACTACCTAAGTTTGAATATATTCATCATATTCCAGGATGAGTTACTTTTAGGAGAAGCTAACCAAAAATTAGCTCATTTTCAATAATGTGTATGCAACCACTTCACCAAAGTGATTCCTTATCTATAAGGATCCTTTATAATCTCCTAGCTATTTAAACCTTATTACTTGTTTTGATCAAAACTATACTGAGCCCACCTTCATCTCTAGGAAAACACATAACCTTTTATCTTACTTTAGGTTTGTAGCTTTCTTTTGTTTGACAAGATCATAAAAAAGTCTTAACAACTTTTCAATAACCTTTATCAAGATTTTAGGAAACACAATAAGTGAAGACCATAAAATATGTACTAAAGTTCAATACTGAGTTAATCAATTAAACCCTACTAGAATAAATAAGACTCTTATTATACTAATTATTAATTATCCTCTAATTTTTATCTATCAGTGATGAAAACTCCCTATAAGATGGCCTTTTATGAGATAAAAAAAACTCCAAGGTAAGTATATAGAAGTTACTGTTCTTACAAACATGTCAAACAAATGATCTAAAGAGAGTAAGTTATAGTAAATGAAGATATAAAAAGAAAAATTTTATCCTTATCCATCTCCAATCTAGATAACTCCTTAAATCACCTTAGAGCATTCTTTATATCACTAATAGAATTCAAATCTACACAAAAAAAGGAGAAATAATTCATCCATAAATAAAAGGCTATAACATAATTTATAAGCCTAAATAACACTTTCATGCCCAAAAGTGAAAAGTAAAGAGATAATGGGTCTCCTCGCCTAAGCTCTCTAGCATAATTAAAGAATCTACTAGGCTTACCATTCACCAATACATTGTAGGATACCGTTGTAATACATTGAGTGAGCCAATGAATAAACCTTGGAGGAAAGCCAAAGCATAAAGAGAATTAATAATAAATACCCAGTCTATATAATGAAAGGATTTATTAAAGTCTATTTTGATAGTACAACTCTTAAAAGAGAGCTTCATGTTATAATTTTGAAGGATTCTTAATCTAGAAACACATTATCACCAATTTGCCTCCCTAATATAAAAGCGCTCTAAGAAGAATTATCAATGGTTGAAACACTTCTTTAAGCCTAGAGACAAGAATCTTCACAATTATCATGTAGATAGTATGTCTAAAAGTTATGGGTCTGAAGTCCCTCTAGTTATTCACATTAGAAAAAAAATTTCTAAGTTGATGTATGTTTTGTTAATTTCTTTCAACATACTACCATTATTGAAGAATTCCATCATAGCTTTAGTGACTAGAGGCTTCAGTATAAGCTAAGATTTATTAAAGAAAAGGCCATTAAGGTGATATATACCTAGGGCCTTTTTAGGGTGTAAAGCAAAGAGAGCTTTCTCTACTTCAAAATCTGTAATAGGCATGATCAACAGATCTACATCAACTAGTTCTATCGATGATAAAGGATTGTAATAATTGCACTAAGGAGGAGCAAGTAGAGAAAGAATTAAGACATTTATACAAATAATCATAAGTCTCCTTTAGAAGCTCATACTAAGAAAGAATAATGTCGCTATGATGTCCTATAAGTAAACAAATTTTGTTATGATTCCTTTTTGAAAGAACAGACTTAATAGAAAAAATCAATGTTCCTATCTCTATTCTTATGCCATTGTACCTTAGATCTTTGTTAGAGGATTGAACTATTAATCTCAGTTGCTAGGTGATAATCAGATAAAATCTATTCTTCCTCTAGTTAGATTAAGGAATTGAGTGGATCAAGGTAAAACTTTCTTTATACCTTCTCTAGCTTATCTTTTGATGCTAGAAATATAGTTTGCATATCATTATATTTCCTCTTTTTCAATTCTTTAAATTCATATTTAATATTTTTGCAATTTTTGTATGCATATGAAAGCCTTATACCTTTTTAAATGATAACTTATTCTTTTTAAGATAACATTCTTAAACTCAAGATCATTAGCAAAATAATTGTTTAACCTAAATAGAAAGTACTTGATCCTTCTCAAGTTAGAGCCAGTGACGATTATTGGAGAATGATCAAAGAATAATGGATTTCCAAACATAGCAACACTCTTAAGAAAGTTGTTCACCCATAGGTTACTCACCATAGCACTATTAAGTTTCTTTCTCATGGACCACCTCCCTTATTTCTTATTACTCTATATATAATGTTGACCATACATGTTTAGATCAATTATGCCTATGTTGGATATGTAGTTATGCATGTCATCTGAGTGACACCATTTTAATGACCATTGATTCTAGAAAAAAAATCTCTTTAGCCTTATTCCATAAAGAAACTCTCTAAAAAGTAAAGTTAGAGCCATAAAAAAATGAAATATAAAAATGTGTTTTTTCTTACAACAATTCCAAGTCCAAATATATGATTTGATCTATGATTATGGAGCTCAAAAGCTTCACTTTACCAAAATAAAAATAAATAACAATTCAACCATTATAATAAGCACAATAGATAGTGATAATTTGCCACAAGTTATTGAGAAAATTAAGCTTACTCACTAAATCCTGCTTCAACTTAGTTTACAAAAATAAACTCTAATAAGAAGTTATTTATTCCTCTCACATTCTAACATAACATATTTATATTAAAATTTAGGAGAAGATGAAGAGATCACCTAATTTTTCCTCTTTGATTTCCTCCTAGTCTTAACAATGAACCTATCCAAATGCTCCAAGTTATCCAAAGCTAAATTGTTAGCAACTTGAGAATTTATTTATCCATTAAATTTTTAGTGTTGAATTCTATATGAGAAGACAATTCCAACTATGGAGCAGCTTCCACAATAACAAAAAATCATTATCACCTAAAGCCCTACTTTATAAGACTAAACTAGTCAAAATATCCACTAACAATAGTATTAATAATTACAGAAGGATCAACCAAATCATGTCCTAAAGATATAGTAACAAAATCTCCATCAGCACCCAAATTATTCAAATGATTAGGATATATATTTATTATCTATTGGATCACTAAAGAATTTATCAAGCATCATTAACTCAGAAATGTCTCCCTTAACAAATCTCTTCCTATTTGGTTTCGAGGTCTTTCTAATATGATGAGCTATAAGGGTCATTAATAAGTGACAAGTACCTCATCTTGATAAAGATTATAAACTTCATCCAATCTCATTAATGGAATAGAATTAGGAAACTCTTTTTTAATATCAACAATAACACAAACTTTAGCATAGCTTATCTTTTTTTTATATATATAGTTTTCATTGTTTCATCTATTCCCAACGATTTTCCAATGTAGCTAGCTAAGTAACTGAGATCGATTGTTATGCAATACATTAAAGAATATTATATAAGTTCACTTAAATAAGGACATATTCAAGATTGATGTCTTTGAGCTATATACTGGGTCACCATTACTGAAGAAATATCATAATGCCAATAAAGTTCCATGATCTATTGTCTAGAATTTTTTGAGCACTTGAAGGGAGAAAAATTTAAAGAGGAACAATCCATCAACAGTAAAAAGAAAATCCTCCAAACCAGTTTTTCACTGTTTATGAGCCCATAAATTTAATGGTGGCAATTTTTAACCTTTTATCAAGAAAAAAATATGATTAATAAGGACTTCCATTTAAATGGCCCTTCACAAAGAATTTGCAATAGTGGAGAAACAACTTTTCAATCTTCTTCACATAATGGTGGATAATGGTGAAGTGAAGCTCGAGAGGAATCATTCAGAATTTGCTTCCATAAACATTGGTCAATGGGCTCAACAATAATATGTTTAGAAACATTTGAGACAAGTATATTGGCCAACTTAGGAGATGTTACAGTTGAAAAAAGAGTGGATGGATCAGATAAGGGATAAAAGGGGTGGAAATTCAGTAGAACTCACTTAGTTAGAATAATGGCCCATCATTCCAAAATAACAAATAATGGGAGTATATAGTTTACTCAAATATTATTACTATAAAAGGCAAGTTTAGAGGTAAGAGAAAACTAGAGCTTTTCATAACAAATCTGGAACTAACTAAGTGTAGTCAATGTTCAACCAGTCCTAAGAGTTTGAGTGAACAACGAGCTAACATAAGAGAATAAGGAAAAAGACCCAACAACCAATGAACATTGAATAAGAAAAAACTAATGAAGACTGGACTTTAAAACAACTAGTAGAGCTTGATAATGTACTTAGGAAGTGAAGAAGCAGTCAAGATAAGAGCTTGAGCAAGATAGCCAACAAACAACACAAAATAGTAAAGCCAACACCAAGACAAAATAACAAGACCTTGAGTTGGGTAAGCAATCAATCAAAAAGCCAAGGTGAAGTTAAACTAAAGGAGCAATAAGCTATGCCCAAAAAGCAAACTATAAGTTAGGAAGCAAGCGAGAAGAAAGACATTCTCTCTCATCTAACTCACCTTCAACTAAAGAATTTTTCAAATTTAAGATGTACTCTTTCAAACATAAAAAACATATTTTATCTACCTTCTCCAAACTTTTGTAATACTCTAGTTTTCATATCCGAAGTTTTGAAAATATTAACATTCTTGATATGTTTGTAATATAAAGTATTATGATTATATTTTTTATACTAATTGAGAAGGATATTTTTTTATACTCCAATTTGTTGTAACTATGCCTACACAAACAATTGATTCATTGATTGTAAATGTATATTATTTTGAATAAAAATTGCTATATAGTAAATTTTCCTTAATTATATACAATAATTGGCATTAAACTTGAAAATGTTAAATCAAATATATTTTGTAAATGTCGTGATAAAGTTATAACTAAATAATCCACATCACTTCAAAAATTATTGATTACTTGTTATAAGTTGCTTCAATTAGATAAGATATAATAATTGCTACAGAGGCAGTTGATCTCTTATGAACTAAAATATTTAAACAAAGATTTAAAGATGAGATTTTTTATTAAATAATAATTGTATTAATCTACCAGTTATGATGGAAGTATTATTTTTGTCTTTGAAAATTTTTAATGCAACGATTGTATAAATAATTTTAAATTAAAAATTATTAAAATATCTTATATAAGAGTTACTATTTTTTACTACTACTTTGAACATATTTTTATTACAATAATTAAAAGAATATTATTTTAATATAATTATTCTATATAAATTAATTAAATATGTGACTTGTCACTTTAAAATAATTATTTTTGAAGATATTGTTAGAGACCATTAGACCGAATATATTGAATGTTATGATTTTTAGGGAAACAAATATAGAATTTCCTAAAAGATCAACTAAATATTAATGATAAGAAAGAAATCTTCAAGTTGTAGTAGCAAAAACAATATGAGATTAAGAAACTAACGACAAAACAAATACCAAGATTTAATGTGGAAAACCCTCCAGTGTAAAGGGAAAAACTACGTAGCAAATCGACAAATAAATCCACTAAACTCAATAAAGATTTATAGAGAAAGTTGATCTCTCACCCCCACAACATTAAGTTATCTCACAAAATTTTAGGATTGAAACATAAGTTAATATCACAATTAACAACCACTCAAACCAATCCCCAAAACAATCAAACAAGGATGAGAATACAACCTTCTTTGCCCTCTCATTGTTTTTCCTCAGTTTTGGATGTTATGGCCGCACTCTCTATCTCTTTTCTCCTAGAGCAAGGCTCTCAAATAAAGCTATTTGTAGACACCTCTTGGCTTTATAATTCAAAATTGTAATTGAATTGAACTTATTAACTCATATCTATTCTTATCAGATTACATCACGCCGACTAATTAGATGACACTTCGATCCAAGTAGGACTCTATCTGATGGGATTTATCTGCATTACAACTAACAAGATAAGAAATTACATTTAACTAGGAATGATACATCCATATCCATGAAGAACTCTACTATCTTCATATGATCCTCCCATATAGTCTTTATCTTTTAAAGGTGATGTATATTTATTGTGATCTTATCTACCACATCGTCGAAGATCTCTCCTTAATCTTTATCCATTGATCATAACTCATCCAAGCCCAAAGCCTTATATAGCACATTGGTACACAGTCTCCACACATGGTCGAGCATCTTTACACCTTTATAGAGACTTACACAGTTGATTTGCATGGTTGTGTAAGTTAAGGCATGAACTATAAAGTCATCTATGATTACCAAAAGTCTCAAAATAAGGATGGATACTCAACAATCTCCCCCTTTAGCCCAAATATGGGGAAGACACATTATTCTCACTTGAGATTCATCCTGGCAAGCCTACTACAAAGCTTATGCTTATTTTTAAAAACCACTTTAGTTAGCATATCAGCACCATTCAAATTTGTATGAATATTCTTCATATTAATTGTTTTTTTATTATTGACCTCAACCAATGATATCTGACTTTTTTACAAAATGCAAATTACACATCCTCAGGCTCTCTTTAATAGTAAGTAATAGTCACTCAAATCTTGGATACCTTCTAGAAGACCTTTTCTCCCTTGTTAAACTTCGAAGTTGTGTTTTATTAGCTTTTGTATCCCATTGCTTCCCCTACTCTTTATCTTCAATTGATTCATCTCTGGTATTATCTAGATGTGGTTTATGTAGCTCATCAATATCAATTTTTATCACCACCAATGTAAGCTTGGTCACAAACTTCATCTTCTTCACCAATAGACTGCTCAATAGTCTAGGCAATTGGTAAAGACTTAACTATGCCATTTGATGAGCTGTAGTATGATGACTTATCTCCACTCAGAAGATCAGCACCTCTCTCATATTTATGGAACACCACATCCCAACTCCTAACTACTTTTGCTTCTTTAGCTCATAAAGTCTGAATCCAAACTAATCACCACCACATCCAAAAAAGATTCAAGGTATCAACTGTGAGTCAAGCTTCTTTCTTTAACCCTTGGGTACTTATCCGAATAAATTATAGCTAAAAACTCTCAAATGATGATATGTGAGATCCTTGTCAGTCATCGTTTTATCAACAATCTCAAAATCTAACGAAATCGAGGGAATTTGATTTATCAGGTAGTTTATGATTCAGACTGCTTCTCCCCAAAATGTCTTTGGTAACATAGACATTCTAAGTATGGAATGAACCTTCTCCATGATGGTTATGTTCATCCTTTCAGTAACCTCATTATATTGTGGAGTCCCTAGTTCAGTTTTCTCAAGTCTGATGTCCTACGATGTACAGTATTCTTTAAATAACTTAGAAGTATACTCTCTCCATTGTCTATTCGTAGGCAACTTAGCTTCCTCACAGCTTCCCTTTCTACCATAATATGAAACTTCTTGAAAGTTTTAAACACTTGACTCTTAAAGTTCAACATGTACGCCTACGTCTTCCTCGAAGCGTCATCAATGAATGTAACAAAATATCCATTACCACCTAGTAACTTCTTCTCAATATGACTACAAACATCTGAATACACCAACTACAATAACTATAACTTCCTTGTAGATCTTTATATTGCTTTTTAGCAAATCAATGATCACAAAGATTAAGTGATTGTGAGTTTTTAAGTGGGATAAGGGATTTCCTAGCAAGCAAATTTGATCCTTTCTCACTCATATATCCTAATTGTCAATGCCACATATTTAGTAAAGTTTCCTCTTCATCTGTGTGTACTGGTCCACCCCCACGCACCTTTAAGTGTGTCTTGTATAGTGAGAAACATAACTACTTAGTAACTTTCATTGCTCTTTTGGATAGTTTCCACATCTTATCCCCGAAAGTGTGCTTGAATCCTTTTTTATCTAACGCATTTGCCGATAAAAAATTTAGCCTTAGAATGGGCAAGGTCAGTAAGCATCCAATGTTTTTCTAAACCTAGATATCACCCATACTGACTATCTTAACGAAGCTTTAGTTTCTCATATTTACACTCCTGAAATCTCCACTTGTGTAGCTGAATAAGTACTCCTTCTTTGGAACACAATGATAAGATACTTTGGTGTCAATTAACCATTCAAAACCAACATTGCTGATATGGAATTATTCACTAGTTACACAAACTAAGGACATCTCATCATCCTTACTTGAAGAAGTTATAGTTGTACGCTTATCATCATTATTATTTTGATGATCTTGCTATTTCTAATCCCTCTTCCACTTATAGCATAACATCTTAATGTGTCCTGGCTTATCGCAATAATGACATTTGGGATCCCTACTCTTCACATCATTGTTACTTTTAGATTTTGAACGGTTATTAGGCTTTCCATAACCTTTGGGACCCCTACTCTTGTTCCTCCCCCTACATTTTATTATGAAAGCCTACATCTTGTCAACTCCAATATACTTTCTTTTGATTTTTTTCATTAAACATACTCTTTTTTATTACATCTAAAGAGAGTAGACCTTCAGGTGCTGAGTTGCTAATTGTCAGCACCAATGCTTCCTAGATATTTAATAATGAACTTAACAAGAATAGAGTTTGAAGCTCATTATAAAAAATGATCTTCATTGTTGCAAACTTGCTAATTATGTCCTAGAAATCACTTAGATGCTCCAAAACTGATTCCAGCCTTCAATTTCAAATTCACAAGTCTTTAATCGGAGAGGCCTTATTATGAGCAATATCCCTTTCTTATAGACCTTTTCACTTCTTGCATAACTCAAAAGGATACGTTTCTTGGGACACATGGTTGAATATGGTGAAATCAATCCATTGTCAAATAGTAACCACAGTTTTTCACTTCATCTTTTCTCATTCTTTGTTTGACATTTTTTAGTTTTTGAAGGAACATTATCCTTCACACTTCTGTCCATATTAATAGGATCAAAGAGATCCTTATAATATAGAAGGTCCTTTATCATAGGCCTCTATATCGAGTAATTTGATGACGTTAACTTGACCTTAGATCTTTCTTCACCTTTTATTATAATGACTCTGATACCACTTGTTGGGAGAAAAATACACAACTCTCTAAAAGATCAACCAAATATTAATGATAAGAAAAAAAAACTCTTCAAATTGTAGCATAAAAAATGGGAATAAGAAACTAACGAAAAAATAAACACCAAGATTTAACATGGAAAATTGTCCAATATAAAGGGAGAAATCACGACACAAACCAACAAATAATCCACTAAACTCAATAAGGATTTACAAAAAAAAGTTGATCTCTCACCCCCACAACAACAAGTTTTCTCACAAATTAATATTAAAACTTAAGTTGGTGTCAAAATCAACAATCACTCAAACCAATCCCTAAAATAATCAAAAAAGGTTGGGAATACAACCCTCTTTTCCCTCTTTCTATTTTTCCTCACTTTTGGATGTCGTGGCCGCACTCTCTATCTCTTTTCTCCTAGAGTAAGGCTCAAATAAGCTATTTACAGGCATCTCTTAGCTTAATAATTTAGAATCCTAATTAAACTGAACTAACTAGATCACATCTATCCTTATCAGATTACATCACACTAATTAATTGGATGACGCTACCATTCAAATAGGACTCTATCTGATAGGATTTATCCACATAACAAGATAAGAGATTAATTTTAACTAGGAGTGATACATCCTTATCTATGAAGAACTCTACTATCTTTAGATGATCGTTGCACATTTTCTTTATCTTTTAGAGCTGATATATATATATACTATGATCATATTTTCCACATCATCCAAGATCTCTTCTTGATCTTTATCCACTAATGATGAGTCATCCAATGTAACACCCCACTTCCACAAGACCCGAACCCGACATCGACAGTGATATCCGAGTCCGTGCTCGCGAAAGTAGCATGTTAGAACAATCAACCAATCACAAACCGGTATAATTTAAAAAAAAAACTATAACATGGACAGAAGTCCATTTTCAATTTGGGCCAGATAAAGATAAAAGTTGATAGCACCTTGTTTTCAAGATATTACAATTCACTGTTCCATGATTTATTATGGCCCAATTTCATTTACAACCCTTTTACAACTATAAATCAATCCACTTTGGGCCATTCGGGCCCATTCAAAACACAAACACATATAATCATTTCCATTGGCATCAATTAACATAATTAGCAATATCCGCATTGAACAATCCCATTTACAAAGATTCCCATGCT